>CM046379.1:310572-382316 GCA_025413485.1 Ficus microcarpa | reverse complement strand
ATAGATTAAGGTTTTTCCAATCGTTAAATCTACAAATGTGAACCGTATAGATATAAGTACATATATAAATTATACTTTGTATAACTATTCTAAATTATTTTTGATAAATATATGCATATATAAATGTTGAACATTTTATTTTGAGTTTATTTGATGTTTGTTTATTTGATGGATTGATGCTAAGAATTTAGTTTATTAATGAATACTTGAATTTGATTGTACTGACAAATTGTATTTTATTGAACTATTTTATATTTTAATATGTTTATTCCAATTTTTAGAAGTTATATATATACACCAAACCTACAAGTCCAATCAGCAAAATATGATGATTAAAAATCCGAATTGAACTGGATTTGGAGTCTAACAGATATGTAATGGATTAGAAATTTTTCAATTTGAAGGTAACGGATTGAAATATGAATTGTGTGTTAATATGTATATATAATATCTGATCCGTGAACATTACTACATGAAAGAACTAACTTTTATATTGATCACGAATGAATTAATCAAATTGAAATTTTTTTTTTTTTGAGGGATTAAATTGAATTTTGCATGACAAAGCCAAAAATATAAAAATTTGATCTCTGAAGTACTTCAGATCCATCACGGACAAAACAAAACAAAGCTTTGGGTCTTTGCTGTGCAAGTTGCTAGACACGAAACAACCAAATCTCTTCACAGAATCATTTTTCATAATTATATATAAGCACCATGTTAGTAAGCACTGACGTAAAAAAGCTTATTATAAGGTGTTTTTATTATTAGTTTAACTTACCTTTCATAATTCCCAAGACTTGATGAGAAACTACATTAGATCAAGGATCACTTCCTTTTAGTTTATGATACTGGACACAAAGACCCGGTACTCCATTTTTCGCATCAATATTATATATTTTAGCCAAATGTATACATTTCAATAAAATATATGTTAGTCATTAAAAAAAAATGAAAGAAGGTTCCAAAATGGGCATACTCGGTAAGCTAGCTAGCCTGTGATTACTGATTACACAATACAAAGTGATCACAAATAGAGGCGTTAACTTGAATCTCTACGCAAGTCTGCTCAATTCAAACTAATCCAATCTGGTGGATTTGACTGGATTGACGGACTGAAAAATTGGTAACAAATTGAGATTTCTCAATTCGAAAGTTGCGGATTAAATTGAAGATTAAGGATTTCTCAATCTATAAAATTCATGAATCTGAACCATACATATTTATATATAATTGTATTTATGTTTTTCCTCATTCATTTTTGATCAATATGTATATATAGATTGAAAAATTTTATATTGAGTTTAATTTGTATTTGTTCTTGTAATGGATTAATGATACAATTTAGTTTATTATCAAAGACTTAAATTTGATTATGTTGTAATAGATTGTATTTTATTAAATTATTATATATTTAGCATGTTTATTTTTAATTTCAGAACGGATTGAGCATGTGAATCCTATCTATGGAATCCCGGTATATACAGACTGAATTGGGCTGAATTGGGAGTATGAATAAATATGAAAGGGATTGAGAATTTTCTAAAATTTTAATATCACATATTTAATAACGAATTGTGTTCTAGTCTATATAATACGAATCCGTGAGCACCTCCATGTGAACAAACTAACTTTCTTGTTGATCAAGAATGAATTAGCTAGATTCTATTTTGCTAGTTGCTAAACATAAAGCAACCAAATCTCTACATAGAATCATTTTGCATGATTTAAATATGCAACATATGTTAGTAAGCACTGACGTCAAAAGGCATAATATAAGGGGGATTATTATTATTAGTTTAACTTACCTTTCATGATTCCTAGGACTTTGGAATTATGATAAGGCTCATTTCCTTTTAGTTTCATGGTGTTGGACACAAAGACCCAGTCCTTTTTTCGCACTAATATCAATACCAGTATTTGTTTTAGCCAAAAAAAAAAAGCATATATTTCATTTAAAAAAAAAAAAGAGGACCCCAATGGATGGGGGGCACGTGTATCACGGCCACGTGGGGTAAGTCCCATGAACCAATCACGATTCACGAGCCCTATTTTCTTGGCAGTCACATGGTTTGCAATTGGGCAATGTAAATAAAAAAAATTTCTGATGTCTGTAAATGGGGTGGCAACTATATATATATATATATATATATATATATATTCTTTTTTGCCATTTTGTTTGAGCAACCAAACGAATATTTGACTTAAATCAATTGTTCTGTACGCACTAAGGTGGAGTTTTATTTTGGTAGCTGTACAAATTTGAATTCAGCGCAAGTGATCACATAGCAGCCACTGTATACATAGTCGGTGGTGATTCTTGTTGAAGCATGAAATCCAAGGAACGCGTATATATTACAAACAAATGTGTGTATATATATTATATATCTATGTCTTGTGCGTGTGTGTGTATATATATATGTTATTACGTACGTAATAATGGATCTGCTGTAGATTGTCTTTCACGTTAATATTAATACAATCAATATGCTCACAAAATTAATTAACCTGAGGTCTTATTATTATATTATTACTATTATTTATTTTGGATAATGCGTACTTCCAAAACCTAGGATTCTAGTATAAGGAAAGTTTGGAATGGTACATTGCTTTGGGTGTTTTTTTTTTTTTTTTTTAAATATAATTTCTGGAATTATGTTGAGATAATATCCTCGTGAATTTCATTAATGTTAGTTTTATTGATGATCATTAATGTTAATTTCATTAATGAGATGGTATGGAGTAAGAATATTGTCTTTTTTGTTTTTGTTTTGTTTTTTTTGTTTTTGTTTTTTCACTTTTAAGATGCTTCCTTGTTATAATAGCCCTAGTCAGAAATTTTATCCAGTCAATATAGGATATATCAAGCAGTGGTGGAATCAAAAAAATATTTTCAGGAGGAGGGCGTGAATTAAGCAAAATATTTGAATAAAAACTACAATGATAAAATATTTTTGATCGTTTATCTATTTGTATCTTTTTTTTTTTAATAAATGAACTAAACTTACTTTGAAATAGAGTTTAATTTATTTATTTTCAAAGTTTAGAGTTCAATTTTTATATTAGTATAAATGATTTTGATTTCTCTAAAAAAAAAAGAAGTGATTTTGAGTCATTTGAGTAAGTAAAGTTCAAATGTGAGTACTTAAAATTTAAAAATTTTGGGTGAAACTTATTTCAATTAAAAAATTTCAAGGGGACAGATAAGTAAAACATTCTGTCATATGGGAAAACATAAAGAAAATCTTTAATTTTAGGGGCTAAAATGAAAATTCTTAAAAATAAATATCATTACTTCATTTTTTCAAAATTTTGAAGACATTATCGATGTTGATGAATATATCGAAAAAAAAAAATATGAAGTTACAGAAATTTGTTGCAGGTTATATTTCTAAAATTTTAGGATTGTGTGAATATAAATAATCAAGTTTCGCATTAGATATCTTATATATTTTAATGCCAAAAGAAAATCATATGAGACTCAAATATGGTTGCAATGTCATCTTAAAATTATTCAAGTAATATTGATATCATGACATGTAATTTTAATAGCGCTAAATATAGTTGTTTGTTTGGTTTTCGGAAAAAAAAAAAATATATATATATATATATATATATATAGTATCTTTTATGAACAGAAAAGATCAGTAGAAGACAAAAGTCTAAAAATTCGGATGTTATCTTGAAATTTCGCTGATGTTATCCTGATATAACTCTATATTTTGCACACCTATACGTATACTATGTCTTTACAATCGATTGTATACTGACATAATCACCGAAGACTAACGATACTCCTCTGATATTACGACAGAAATGATTTCACATCCAAAAAATATTTCAATACCTCTCCAAAACCGTAAATTGAGAAATTTTGAGGATATTCGCAGCCATGGAATCTATGACGTTGGATTGACGACGAGAGTGGATTTTTAAATCCATCTCTCATGAAGAGTTATGTCAAGTTCTTTTCTGAAGACGAGAATGATGGGGACAAGATGATATCAGTCCACCTTTTTCATTTGAATTTTTTTTTTTCATTTTTTTCACTTACATTTTTTTTTGTTTTAATAAGTTACTTCCCGTGTGTAAGGATTCGTTTGATGAATGAATTTAAATTAAAAATTTTTGTTAATTTAAAAAAAATAAAAATATTTAAAAAAATAAAAGTTCAAAAAAAAAGATAAAAACTAAAATGAAAATTTTGAATTTAAACTCAGTGTCAGACCACTCTAAGATTTTAACATCAATTCACATTTTTTTTTAGTTTTGACATCACAATAGTTGTACGTTACATCAAATTGATGGGACTAGTACTGATCTAATTCTGAGGCAAACGTTTTTTTCTGGCTAAACTGAATCACCCATTACGTCAAAATAATTACGTGGATTCAGAACTTAAATCGTTCTTTTTCTTCTACTTGCCTGAATGAAAAGTCAGAATTTACAATTGCAAAAGTTTCTTTTCCCCCCTCGGTTTTCCTTTTTACACTAATTTTTTATTTTGCCCATTCGTGAATGTGGTAAAAACATTTTCACTTTCTGCATCATTCATGTTTCCTACAACAGAAGGTTCCACTCTCGTTTTCAGTATTTTCTTTTTTCCATATTTTAGAATAAAATTGTTTAAATAAATAAAAACAACTACCCCCTCATGTAATGCAGGCCAAAAAAGTTTGAAATTCACCCGTTCGTAAATTTGATTCAACTCAAGCATGTAATTATATAATAATTATTATTATAATAAATAAATAAATTAGAAAATTATATGTAGAATATAAAACCGTAGTTGTATATATAATTTAATGTTAATTCCACACATGACTTTACCATAAGATGTAAAGTTCAAATCATTCACTTACAAATTAAAAAAAAAAGTGAAAAAAAAGTGAAAAAAAGGTAACCTAAAAATAGGGTTCTATTTTGAGTCATTAAATCTAAATAAAAATAATCAATTATATCTATTAATTACTATCTTAATGTGATTTTGCTAAGATCTAATATTGAAAAACACAGATTATTAATGGGGATAATATTGTAGTTGTACCATTAAACTCTTGTATACATCAATGAAGAATTGACAAGCATGTGAATACAAAGGACGTAGTACTAGCCAAGAAGCAGCTTTTTATTATTATGTGTTGGGTTCTCACTATTTGGTTCCATTTTATGCCATCGCGACAAGAAGTGATTTAAGAATCTGTTTCCTTTTGACGTTCTTTCCACGATACGCGTGTGTGTGTGTGTGTGTGATTTTTTTTTTTTTTTTTTTTTTTTTTTTTTTTTTTTTTTTTTTTGAGATGGTGGTTTGAAGTAGGGCATGTTTATCCATTTTCCAAATTATCATACGTAACAGATGAGACTATTATCAGGAAATATTTGAGCATGAGCATATGACAGAGCTTAACTTCTATCAAAATCAAAATATTCCAAGAACTTTACTTTTTTTTTTAGGCAAAAAAAAAAAAAAAGAAGAAGAAGAAGAAGAAGAAGAGAAAGCATATATTAAGCATTATCTATAAAATTTACTCTGTCATTGAAAACTCTATTAAATTTATAACATAATAGGCATGAAGAACAACTTAAAGCAAAGGTTAAGGGAGAAAAAAAGAAGAAGGGACGTGTTCATGTCATTATTTCTTGATATTTAATTATAAGAATCACATAGCATTGCTTTTATTGTTATCTTGTGCAAATCCGGAAATAGTTAATTACCATCAAAAGAGGGAAATTTAAATTCGAAAATAAATATAAATTAAATCCTTAAATTATATATAAAAAAAAATGTAACAATTGTTGTAGTGTTCATAGGTCACTTTAACTTATGGTGCCCAAGTTTCAAAAAGAGAGAGAGAGAGAGAGGAAGAGTTTTGGTATTGGTATATGATTGGAAATTGTAGGAGAACGAACTCTATTATGGATTTGTTTTTTGTTAGCAAACAGTTTTGGTTTTGGTTTTTTTTGACTCAAAAGTGTTGTAAATCAATAGTGTTAGCAAATAATTGCAGATGATCTTTTATCTTCCATAATATTTTAGCACCATACAAATGCAACTGTACGTAGATTTTTTTTTTTTTTTATTTATTGCAGCTCTAGAAATTTGAATTCAGCGCAATGGATCAGATAGCAGCCACTATATATATAGTCGTTGGTTATTCTCGTTGGAGCATAAAAGCCAAGGAAGGGTTAGATTGTACAAATATACACACACACACACAAGAAGTCTACTATTCGGTACCGTTTGGCATCTGTTACTGGCATAGCAATGGTGGGTTGGCAGAAAATGGACAACTGTTGAAAAGTGGGGAGTGCATGCGGAGTTAGGCTGACTAACAAATAGATAAAGCTGTCAACTGCAAGTTCAAGTCAGACTTCGAATGCATTTTTATAATAAATTAGGGGCATAATGGTAACTATAGTTGACTTAAAAAAGGGAAAGAATGTGCAAGTGTAAATAATTTGATATGGAATGTGTCACTCAGCTATTAGAAATGTAAAATTATGAGAAAAGAAATGTAAATAAACGTGTTAATAGACACCACATGAAAGAAAACCGTTAAATTTTCTGGTCGGATTCTGAACCAAGAAAAGCGTAAGTTTGAGAATTCTTTTGAGTTTGGATACATATGACTAGGAATGTGTTTGTATATGAAATTTGATGGACAGAGCTCTGATGGTGCATCGAACTTCTGATCAAAAACGTTTTCCTATATCTCTTTCTCACTCATTTTCATTTTTCCTTGGGCCAACCTCAATATCTGCCTCCAAAAACTAGTATACATTCAAAAACTATTCTAAGATAATTACTTGCAATAAAATCAAACTCAAACAAAAATTATTAATGTTTAAAATCAACCTTCCCTAATTATTATATAAATAATTTTCTCTGATCCAATGAGATCACAAAAAAAATTGTCATGTGTCATTATTAAATTGGGAACATTATCATAGCAATGATACAAGTTTTTAAAACACTAATGATACAAATTGAAAATATGGTTCATCCAACTTCCAAGTCATAGCTAGAAAAAGGAGAAATAAACACGAGAAAATAGAATAGCCCATATTTCTTAGCTTGTATTTGGATTACAAGTTTATATCTAAATTTTTCATTTCAATTTTTAGTTTTTATCTTTTCCTGAAAAGTTAATAAAAATTATAACTAATTTTTGAAAATTCAACTTACTTTAATATAAAAATTTCATCTCCGTTTGGTAAAACGGTTTGAATTGAAATTTTTAAGTTTGAGTTAGTTAACTTTTTAAAAATTAATTATAATTTTTGTTAACTTTTCAGAAAAAGATAAAAACTGAGATGAAAATTTTGAGTTTAAGATGTAATGCTAAACGGAGCATCAAACGCGTATTCCAAACAGATACGCCTGAGTTTATGTCTTTTTTTTTTTTTTTTTCCCTGTAACTGTGGCTATAAGTCTTATGTAATCTTGAGGGAAAGAAACAAGTTTGTATGCAAGTATTTGATATAGCTTTATGTGACGCAATATACAACATCTATTTCTCTCTCTTTTTTTTTTTTTTTTTTAAATTTCTTTCTTTATTTAATTCATTTCCATCATCAACTATTATTTACTTGAGTACAAATTAGTCCAAAAAGGAAAAAAAAAAGTCGCCACACCTACTCTACCTAGCTTATTAGAATGCCCTTCTGAAAATTATGACCACAGAGATTCACCCGACGGCTACCCATCCTTCTAACATTACGTATGAATGAATCTGCATATTGTCTTTGACGTTAAAAAAACAGTCAGATTCTCACAATTATATATTTTTATACATGAACAAGCAAAGTTTGGAAGTACATTACTTTTGGTTCGCTATAATTACTATTTCTTATTAATATTTTTATTTATGAACAGGCAAAGTTTGGAAGTACCTTACTTTAGGTTTCGTTACAATTACCATTTCTTATTATTATTTTTTACTACCGGAAATATTCTGTGACAAGCTAATTCTATTAAGGAGATTATGAGTTAAGAATGCTCACTACAATAATAAACCCTTTTAGAAATGACAAAAGTAGTCGATATATAGACACAAGTTGTCGTCGAAAAAAAATTTAACGACAACAATATTGTTGCTAAGAGCCGTTGCTAAAAAACCACAAGTAAAAGTATACAGTTTTGTTGTCATTAAGTCTCTGTTTGACAAACCATTTTAAACTCAAATATTTCATCTCAGTTTTTATCTTTTTCTGAAAAATCAATAAAAATTATAACTAGTTTTTAAAAAGTCAACCAACTCAAACCTAAAAATTCCAACTCAAACCGTTTTACCAAACGGACCATAAAAGAAATTTAAATTAATTATGATATTATCATAGCTAAAAGGCTCAACACATGGTGTCTAAGATTAATTTAATAACATCACCTATTATCTTTCCACGATTACTTTCTTTTTCGTCTTTGATACAATATAATATAGCTCTAATAAAAAGTTTTGTAGGATAGTGTTGGATTTATGATGATGATTGTGAATATTTACTTATCTTTCAGGTAAAATTGTTAAAATTGTTTATCGTTGAATTTAATGATTATTATTCGGATTATTTAAACTCCTTTTTTACGTAAAAATTGTGGTTAGTTAATTATTACCAGAGCGCGGCTGCTTTACACGTTATGTCTAATCAATGGGACAACTACTGATGATCTGAGGCGACATTTTTTCTGGCTAACTGAATCACCCATTACGTCAAAAGGTTACGTCGGTTCAAACCTCAAAATCTTCTTCCCTGAAAAGTCATAACTCACAATTGCGAACAATTTTATTTTATTTTTTTTACCCTAGGTTATTTTTTTTCACCCATTTTCGTTTTCCCCACTTTCATGAATGTGGAAGATTGTAACTCCTTTTTTTTTTTTTTTTGGTAAAACTCCATATTTCATTTTCTATATCACTATTACGCGTTGCATTTGTTGAACAATAGAAAGGTTGTACTTCCATGTTTTCTTTTTTCCTTTATTTAATAGCTAGTGCTCAAAATCAAGACTGCACCTATACTGTTAAAGCTGGGGAGAAAAGTTAAAGAATTCACTCGCTCGCAAATTTGGTTCAAACTAGGCATTCAAACATGTAGTCAAAAAAACAAAAAACAAAAAATAAAAAAAAAAAAAAAAGAGAGAGAATTTCTATAATTAGATATAATATCGTGGTTACGAGACTCTATTTTAAATTATTAAATCTTTATTAAAATTGTAAAGGCATATATTTCGTTATTATTTTTATGTGATTTGATCAAAGCTTGAGTATCTAGCATTAAAAAACACACATTAATTAGGAATAATCTACTGTTTATTCTGTTTAGATTTATTACTTGATTCTATAAAATTATCTGTGATTCTTTTAATCTTTAGAGATATAATTGTTGTCAATTTAGCAGTCAGTAGTTGTCAATTAGACTCTACACAATGATGTAAAACTTCTTCAATCAATCGAACCCTAAAACATATTTCTATGAACACCTGCGACGCAACCGAATCGCCGAACTCCATCTCACGGTGGAGCCGTTTGTGTCACCCATTGTTCAAACCCAGTGTCACCTTTCTGTGGTTGCAGTTGATTAGATCGCTGCTGATTCTCTCCATCTCATCGAAGCCCACTAATCACCTACTGATCCCAATCCTCAGCGCCGTGTACTGTGCGTCGGAAGAATGGCACAGCCAATAACGTAGGCCGTCGATCCGCTCCCCTATAAGAGCCGCGCCAGCCATGGATGCTTGTTTTCATTCGAACAAGTTTTTTGTTTTTGTTTTTTTCTCCCCTCTTTCTTTTCTTTTATTGACTTTACTTTGATTAATGTGTTTCTTCATTTTCTTTTTGTTTTGTCGTACAACTAGTAAAACGGAAACGAAGGAAAAAAACGATATTAAAATTTTTTTTGTAAGTACTAAATTCACAAAAACAAAAACAATATATATATATATATATATATTGAACCACTTCTAGTTGAAGTCTATTTGAACTTGAACCTATCGTATGATCCCCATATCTCTTGATCCCATGATCCCCTTGATCCCCTATTCTCCTGATCCCTTGATCTCATGATCTTTTTGATCCCTTGATCCTTGATTCCATGATCCTTTTTTGATCCATGACCGTCCTTTGATCTTTGATTCTTGATTGAAACTTGATCCCATTCATGATCTTATTGAATTCATTGGACAGCACCGTTGAAGAGTGCCATCGAAGATCTATCGTCACCTCATTTTTTAAGTTGATATACACCAATTTGAGGGGTAGTGTTGGGATTTATTATTTGGTTATATATAATTATTTTTGTGATTCTTTTCATTTATAGTGATTTTATAGTTGGCAAGTTACAGTTATTAATTTGATGTCAATAGTTATCTAGTTAGACATTATATAATGATGTAAAAACTATCCTTGTCGCAATGGAAAAAATTACGTTCCCTACTTATAATAAACATCAATGAAGGATTAAAATTTGAATACGGTAACGTATGTAGCCAACCAGTTGAATTTGTGTTTACTTCTTAACTATGCCATCATGACAAAGACTGATATCGTGAATCTGTTTCCTTGTGACGTTTTTATTTTTTTTTTTTTTTTTTTTAATTATTTGATTAGTATTTAATATCTATTTAGAACTCGTGTGCATTTTTTTCTTTTTTTTTTTTTTTTTTTTTTCCTTGAGATAATGGTTTGAAATATTAGGGCTGTATCAATTTTCCAAAGTATCATATGACACTCTTGACGATGACACATATAAGTATAATAAAACGTATAATATATAGAATAAATTCCTTGGAATTTAACTTTTGATTTCCTGCATTAATATTGAACCTAATTCTCCTTTAACTTATTCTGATTCACTCTCATCTTCATCCCAGATTCTGGTAATCCCTCCTACTGGAAAGGGAAATCATAGGAGCCCTCTCTAGTCTCTAGTAGGATTTATTCTTTTTATTTTGCTTGTTTTAAAATTTTTTATTACGAAAAATGATATGTATACTTTTAGGGGGTCTACTTAGATCTTTTTTTGAAAAAGTTTTTTGCTTTTTAAAAAAGTTTTTTGTCAATGAAAAAAAATAAACTAAACTCATTCACCAAATACTTAGTTTGGTCCATTCAGATCTTAAATGGTATCATGGCAACCCATTTAAGTTTATTGTTTATTTATTTTGTATGATTTCTTGTAAGATCTGTAGCATATAATTAGGAAATCAAAGATTTTAGAAATATAAAGTTCGACATCGAGGGCAGGTTAATTATTGTATAATAAAAAAATAAAAATAAAAATAAAAATAAAAAAACCTCCTCTGGATATGGAAGGCATATTGAACAGTTGAAAATTTATTTCTTGTGGCGTTCTTTTTTTTTTTTTTTTGGGAAATTACGTGCATGTAAATCGAAAAGAGTATACGAAGATTCCTTCTTGTACTTTAGTAGTAATCAATGGATTGATTATTATGTTTATCATAATTAGTTGTTTTTTTATATCTTAGTATTTCTACAGGATCTATAACTATATTGCTGATTTTTGTTGAATAAAATCACCTTCTTCATTCATATATATATATATATGTATGTATATAATCACAATCTTCATTTAAATATATATGTTGGATTTACATATTGTCTGATTTTGATAGAAAAGAACTAAATATCTCATTAGTGTTACTATTTTGTTTTTTCCCCACTCTTTTCAGATGCTATCTTATTCTTTTTTCATATTTAAGGAGTATTTCATCCTTCCTTTTCAATCCCAAGTTCCCACCTTTTTTGTCTCATTATTTACATAAATAACATCTCTTTTTTCGCTTTTTAGTTACAAGATTGGTAACGTTTTGGTTTCATTACTTATCCTTGCATACTCCGGGGGGGAAAATGTGAATAAAGAAACCGAAAAGGAGTAAAATGCAAATTTGAAGTTTCAAAGTTGTTGCTTAAATGGAAAGATTTTGAAGTTTTCAAAATTGAGCTCTTTGCGATCACGAATTATAAGTCATGTCTCTTTCTTTCGAATAATTAGGAAAAAAAAAAAAGGTTTAATTTCTATCGATTAAATTCTTTATCATGGTAATGCAAGTATTATATTACCAATTTGTGAATTTAAATGTTATTTTCTTAACGGCCTTGGCCTCGAGAACTGTGACCAGGAAGTAGGTTCTCTGCTCTAGACTACTTGCGCTTTTATTGATAATTTTTTCAGTAAATAGTGAGTTGGAAAAAGGAGCGAAAAAAAGTAAGGTGGACTTTTATAAATAATAGTTGCAAAAAATGTAATTAGGCTAAAAAGGAAGGATGAACACTTACAAATATAATTGTAAGAAGTGACTCGTTATTAAATATGTTACGTCCGTGCATGTCTTATAAGAACTTTAAATATGAGGTTATTGCCACACAATCCCTAATAATAAAGGATCTTTTAGAGAATTGAGATAACGCAAACTAAAAAAAACATAACTATATTACATTAAAAATCTTACCAAGCGTTTAATGTTAGCGTTTAATGTTAAATTAGTGTTCAACATCGCACACGTAGAACCTATTTTTAATTGAATAGGGCTTATATAAGACAATCAAACAATAATTTGATTTGACATTTGAAAGCACAACCTACTAGAAGTATACCTTCCCAAAGATGCCTCCTTGTAGGAACTCACTATCTCTAATTTAAAATGTCTATGAACCTCAATAAAGTTGTTAATGATCGCATATAATAATCAAATAATAGAATCCGGGACTTTCTTTTGAGTGTTAAACAATGGCAAAAAGATGGGCAAAAACTAACATATATTCTTTCATCTGGTTTTGGGAATACTCCTCATGGGTCTACTAGAGCGTTCATGGTTGTGTGAGCCACTAATAAGCATATACTCCCAATCGAAAATGTGAGGGCCTCAAAGAGCCCACTTAGAGTTAAAATTACGGGTCAATTTTAGAAGAAATTCCACTTCCACTTTTCTTTTCCCACAAGAATTTTAGCTTTTTCCATGAATTTGGGACAAGCTGTCGTTCAAAGATGCCGATACCAAGCCACAAGATTCTTTCTAAACACGAGAGAATGAAAAATTAGAACAAAATAGATTCGAAAAAAAATAAATAAAGGGAAAAAAAAAAAAAAATAGTATGAGCCAAAAGCATCATTGTGTAACAAGTGCTATTGTCCCCAACAAAGGGAGACTAGAAAACCCCACCAGAAATCAGGTCTCACAAACATGCTGGTGGAATAGTCAACAGAAAGAGGAAAAAACACCCACATTGATTTAAACACTACATCCATCCAAAAACTATCGAACAAAAGAAAATCTAAAGCAAGATTTTGTTGTTGACAATCCAAGGTTTTCAGCCCACTAGCAGCCGATAATTTATGGGTATGAATACCAAAAAGAAACCAACCATTTTTGTTTTAAAACGTTGTAACTTAATTCTTAATTTAAAAAAAAAAGGGTCATATTTCTATAATAAGCACTTTCTTTTACATTACAAATAATCACTGATGATGTTTTAACTGTTGAATTAAATTTTCAACAATCTAATCCATAACTGACACAATGTTTATTTATTAGGTGCTGTAAACTTTCACAACAGACACACACTTATCAAACCGTTAAAAAATCAAATGAACGGTCAAAAAATCGTTCCTATCAATAATACAGAATAAATGGTTGAAAAAAAGGTGGAAAAACCCATCGGTTCCATAGATAATTTTGATGATAGATTCCTGCATAAGCAGTGGTTGGTCGCACGGCAACACAGAGGTAGCTAGCAACTGCCCCCACAATTAGAAGCCACTGAAGTGTATACATGTGCGTGTACATGTGTGTGTGTATACATATATATATATATATATTTGGGGGACTGCTGAAGCAACTCCTGTTCAAGCGAAAGCCAAGTTCTGAGCTTTCATTTCAAGTCTTTCTTTTCAAAATTTCTTTCAGCTGAGCAGTGAGTGAGTGAGAGTGAGTGATTGAGTGAGTGAAGTAACAAAAATGGGTGGGTCCCACATCCCCAAAAACACTTTGCCACAAAAGGATAAAAGGAAGTACACCATTCACCTGCTTGTCTAGTCATCTCCAAAGCAAAGTATAAGTTTCAGCACATGCTGTTGCAATCTCCTTTGAGACCCTGCAACCCACTCTTCCCCTTTTTGTCATTCAAGCTGGCTATTCAATAGTGGTAACTAGTAAAATACACATATACATACACATAAGTCTCATTTTGATGAGCAAAGAAATGGCGTTAAAAAAAAAAAAAACCCCATTTAACTAGTTAGTGAAGCAGAAGCATAAAGAAAGAAGAAAGTGAAATGGATTGAAACTGATTTCATTTTTATACATATTGGAATGGATAATCTTTAAGGACAAAAAGCCAATGGCCTCTCCATGTCTTTACATTTTTTTTTTGTGGGGTCAAATGAAAAAAAAAAAAAAAAGGCCCCCACTACGAGCAGCTAAAGGAAAACTGGAGGTTTCCAGACCCTAAGAACTAAGTAAGAACAGCAATGGAGCAAGCAATTCCTCAACAATTACAATTGCAATTGCAAAGCTCCAATCTTTTTTTTTTTTCCCCTCTCTTTTCTATTCTTGCCCACAAGAGAGGCCGTCTAGCATCAAGAAGAACTAGCACATCCCAATTAGGTTGGCACCGACTAGAACTCCCATCCTAAGACAAGTCCCGACTCAATATTCAACAAAAAGAAAAGAATATAGAACAAGTTCTTACATCAAAATAAAAATGGAACTAAAAATAAGATTCAAAATAGAATTAAGCAAAAGCCAAAGCCAGGTGCTGCATAATGAACATGAGCCGGAACTTATCCCCTGAAAATCAGCGCCCAAAATCGACCTCATTGAAAACCAAATCAGTCAAACCCAAAGGGAAATAAGCTGCACAGATTGTTGTAAGAAATAAAATAAAATAAAAAGCGATCTTCGTTGTAGCTGGGTTTTATTGGCAAAAAAATATAACATTGGCAGGTGCACAAGCTGAGTAATATAAGCGGACATGAATGTGATATCCACATTATGATTCTTTTTCATGAATGTTGAATCAATTGTTGGAACGCAAAGACTTTTTAGTATATACAGGAGAGCTGGTTTGTACCTTTAAACCCTCTCCAGTACATTTGAGTTCACCCGAAAATCTTTGGATTCGTTTTCGAGGGTCGCCATCTCCTTCGCCTCAAGACGCTTGAGGACTGGCGCAGAGGACCAAAGAACAACCATTTTTTCAGTCACTGAATTGTCCTTGTGAGCTTGCACTTGGAAATGAACAAAGTATCTGTATAATTTAGGCTGCAAAGCTTCAGCAACTCCGAAGACCGCTGTTTCAAAACAGGACTACAACCGCTTTGAATGACAAGGAGAAGCTTCGCCGCGAGACCGGCATCAACAGCAGCCGACGAGCATTCCTCCGGGGCGAGTTTGCAAACAGACCACAAAATCGACAACGCATACTGTGTACAACTCTCAGAAATCCTCATTAGAAGCCTCACCGTGTTCGGAATAGTGTTTGAACAATCCTTCAAAGCCGATCTTCCTTCAGGTAGAGTCGACAAAGCGTCCAAAATGAAAAGGGCCAGTTCCAAGCATTCGGGGTCTAGCGAAGGCAACAAATCAACCAATTGAGGAACAGCCCCAATTCTAACAATCAAACCCCTTACTTCCTTGTGCAAGCATATAGTTCTCAGGAGGCTAAGTCCGGGCAAAACCCCGTTCATATGCCGCTTATCTTTCACCAACCTCATCAATCCGACCAAGAGGCTGTGACTCGAAATGACCTCGGATCGAAAATCCTTCTCATCCATCAGCATTTCAATCAACTTGGTACAGCTGATCTTCGTCTCGGTAGACCCTTCATTCAAAATGTCGATCAACAGCGAAATCTTCGCGGGCTGCGTCAAGTTCACCTTCGATTCCGAATCAAGCGTCAAGTGCACAAGAATCCCGATAGCTTCGGAGCCAACGGCGTGCGACGTAAACGGGCCTAAGAGCGACGAAATCGTGGCAACCCCGCCTTCGTCGATAACCGTCTTCCTAGCAGTGGCATGGGCTGCCACAACTTGTTGGAGCTCCTTAAGAGCCTGCACTCTAGCTTGACCCTTAACCTTCTTGAGGGACTCGAGAAGCTCGGAGGCCCGGCCTTGGACATCCTCGGACCTTTTCTTCATAAGCAAATACTTTTGGGAAAACCAGGTGTAGATTAGGTGGTAAAGGGTGCTATTTGGTGTGACGGAATCGTCCCAAAGCTCTTGCATAGTGGTGGGACAAGTGAGGTGACCCAAGTTGAACCATTTAAGGATGTTGGACCGCTCGTAGGTTTGGCCAGTGCAAAGGGTGACTGGGTCTTGCATTGGTTCGAGGGAGATTGGGCAGATGAACACAGATGGAACCTCGGACAAGTCGAGCTCTTCAATCATCTTCTTCAGATCCAATTTCTCACAAACGACACCAACACCAACACCAACGACACCACCGTCCAAGACTCCATCTTTGACGGCGGTGTCCAGATCTAGAACATACCCATCTCTCTTTGAGGGCTCAAACATCGGCATCTTCGAAACCCCACTTTTGAAAACAAGACCCCCCAAAAAAAGAAAAAAGAGTAAACCCAAAAGAGGAAAGGAAAAAAAGAGAAATTCCCTCCTCAAGAAAAATCTCTGGAATGACACATTACAATCTGGGGGATGGTGGTGGTGGAGGAGGAGAGAAGAAGAGAAAATCCTCTCAAGTTTTCTTTTTTATCTGTTTCTTTTTTCATTTGACAATCACAAGCAACAATAATACACTCTTTATTGTGCACACACAACACCTGTACCTTTTTTTTTCTTTTTTTTCTTTTTTATTTTCTTTTTCTTTTGCTTTATCTGATCCCTCTTTTTGTGGTCAAAAGCACCATTTTACCATCATAACACACTATCATAAACACATAATCAAAACTTCTTCCACTTCATGCCTGAACTCTTCAAAAGGGCTAAATCAACAACCCCTTTTACCAGAACGAAAAGATTTTCCCCCCCCAAAAAAAAAGGACCATTCAAAGAGAAACAAACAGTATTACAGACACAAGTAAATCAACAACACTACGAATCTAAAGGACACCACAGAAAATAATAATAATAATAATAAAGACCAAGATCAAGAAAAAATGAGAAAATGGGCAGAAAAAATGAGAAAAGAAAATTGAGGAATTTGAAGATGAAGAAGAAGAAGAAGAGGAAACTATGTGAAAGAGGCCGTACCAGACAGGCCAAGGAAGGGGAAAGAGGAGAGAAAAAGCCTGTTTGGCTCTCCTTTGGCTCTCTCTGCTTTTGGGAAGTTGCCTGAAAACCCTTCACGGAAAAACAATAAAAGTCACAATAAATTAAATTTAATCATTAACGCAGTCATAGTAAAAAATATATATACATTGTTTTATTTTGGTAAAAATTAAAAAAAGTGTGACTTTTGAAATATCGGTGACTGGGAACCACGGGCTGCAGCCGGTGAATAAGCTCCTCGTCCCGCGCACCACACGTGCAGTCAATTTATCTGTCCCATTAATTTTATTTTATTTTTACTTTCTGTTTTCTTCCTTACTCCATTTACAAAGCCTCCAAAATGACATTTACACCCCCCGAGACACTTTTTATGCTTGAAATTTCTTCTTTTTCATGTGTATAAACTGTCATTTTTCATCATTAGTCTTTCAATAAAATTTTCTACATGTTGTGAAATTTTTAATTTACACATTTTATAAATCAAATAGCCGAAAAATTAATCTAATTGTTAAAATTCAATTTACTATTAATAGTGAAAAAAAAAAAGATAGTTTCTATCATAGGTAACTCTCTCTCTCTTTTTTTTAGCTTTCTATCAGAATTATATTAAATTTAAGAGTATATATATCAATTGGACGAAAACTTTACCATTAAAACCGTGCTCATAGGTAAGACTATTATATTGTTATATAAAAGAATTCTTCAATTATCAGAATTATATTAAATTTAAGAGTATATATAACAATTGGATGAGAACTTTACCATTAAAGCTGTGCTCATGGGTAGGACTTTTATATTATTATACAAAAGAATTCTTCAACGAGTTATTATTACCTTAAATATTTTGCATTCAATTCAAAAAGTTCATACTTTCTATGGTTTTTATTATAAGATATCAGTATTCCAATTATTGTTGCAAGTTAAATGAATTACACTAACATAAAAATTTAAAAAATTAAAAAAAAAGGGGGGGGTGGGGTTTAAATGATTACTGGCTTCAAAGTTGAAATTCAATTATGGTTTTAAGAATCTTTATTGTATCCCTAAAATGGCAGGAGGGTAAAGTGGTCTTTTACTCCAAAGCAAGTGCCTGCACGAAGCAAAAAGAAAAAGAGCAAAAAAAAAAAAAAAAGGGTCCAAATTTACAAAAATTCAGAGAACCCCCACGAGGGACGAACGAGGATAAAAAAAAAAATTTGGTCCGAGCCACGATGAAGGGCTTTGGTTAAAAAAGTAGACCTTCATTGCACATCTCGATTTAGCAAATCGAATATTTTCAGATAAAACTTTTGATTTTATTTTTAATTTTCCTAAAATTAATAAAACAAAAAGAAATTTTGAAAGCTCCGGTTAGAGTTAGAGAGGCTTCTTTAAATATATATATATATATATATTTTTTTTTTTTCCTATTTTTGTTTTAATTTTTTAAGATGCAAGATTTGAAAAAGAGGAAACCAAAGGGGGAGAGTGGGGCCCAGTCAGAGAGGCCTTTTGATTTTTTGAGTTACCTATTTTATATAAAGTGCCAGCTAGGCATTTGACCGAGACAGTTTTTGCTTTGACTGTACGCACTGCTTTGCTTTGGCTGTTGGCTTATCCGGTCTTTGCTTTGACTACTTTCCCGCTTCTCCACTCCATGCACTTCCCAGACGTTGCTTGCCTTCCCTCTTATCCGACATTGACACGTGGCGGCACGAAACTTGTTCCCCCAGGTTGCACCCTTCTTTCTTTTATCCAATTAATTACCTCCCCGGTTAACGTTAGCATATTCGGTAGAAATCCAAACCTACTGTTATATTTTTCTGTTTTAGATATTGTCTTTTTAATAGTATTTTTAATAATTCATCAATTTATTTAAAAATTTTAATCTTTAGTTTTTTTTATGTAATTAAATTTCTAAATTCATATGATGTAGCATAACACTATTATAAGACAATCATGAGAAATCTGGAACGGTAGAATTCATTCAATAGGGTTAGAGTGACGCGTTCCTTATTGAGAAATAAGGTGTGTTTGTAGGACTTTTAACAAACATTCCTACCAAGATCGGTAAAGCCCTTTTGGTAATTTACAGTAAATATGTGCTAACATTGATTGTCCCCTTCCTGGATTTTTTACTATTAGAAAGTAAAATTAGTTACTTTACTGTTAATATAATCTATTACAAATACAACTCAATAATAATTTCACACATAACTATATATATATTGCCCTAATTACATGCCAGGTAGGTGAAATTTTTAACTATATTTTATACCTAACTCTACTATAAAATATAAGATTCGAATCACACAGCCTCTAAGTCCATAACAGAAAACATGACTAAATGAAGGAGATTTTTAGGCTAATCAATATGGGTCCATGAATGGGGTGCCATACCCAAAAACTCCTGCTTTTTCTTTTTTATTATTTTTGTTTAATTTTAACACATATTTTTTTTAGGCATAACTATATATATATATATATATATATACATACGCTTAGTTTTATACAAGAAGATATCTTTATTAAAAGGACATGTTTATAAATGTTAAATTAAATCAAAGTCATATTAAAATAATATGTGTACATATATACAAAAATTAATAGTATTATACACTATTTTAAGGTATTTGTGTGATTTTGATTATTTTTTATCTACAAAGTATGTTATGCTTTAAATTGAAATGTGTTTTTTAAATTCGTAAATACATTTATAATTTCTAAAAATAGAGGATAAAAATTCACAAATAATTAAAACTAAAAGTAGTATAGTAATGATTAACCCCTTGAACTATAACCTCTTTTCGACAGATTATTTTACATTTTATTTTCAATTTTTTTTTTTAAACTTTTGCTGTGGTTATTAGTTAAGGTGGGTGGGCTGTAAATTTGGGAAATGGAAATTTGGGTGGGTTTGGTTTGATAGGTAGACCAATGCAAGAAGGAACATAAATATTTGTTTTAAGTACCAAAAACATCTATAATTTTTTTTTGTTAATTCAAGTTGGGTTGTGGGTTTAGGGTCTTATGGGGGTTTGTGTAGGCTCCAGAGTGGAGTTTTAGGTTTGGATTGGATTTCTATTTTTTTATTTGTCGCACAGATTTATGTGTAAGTCTTTTTAATTAGACTATGATCCTCATCAAAGGGTGTGGTCTTAATCTCCGGGTACATCTTAAGCCTCGTATAATATAATGTTTTTTCTAATTTTTTAAGGTATAATATAAAGTTTTTAAGATCGGAGTCCAATTAAATGATCCAGTTTATATTATGGTTCACAGCCTATTGGAATCAGAGAAGCATATGCTACATCATAGGGGTCACATGACCCACTTATAAAACTATAAAAGTTTTTGAGAGTTGGTCTATAAATGAATTTTATATTTCATTGGAGGGAGAGACGGGTGACCTTGAAATTGTTATTATAGTTTAAAAAGACAGGGTATGTATTCATTTTAATTATTTGTTCTCACATTAGCATGAACCATTCACTCCTAACAGTAATTCGGCACATAACTTCATTAAAAGATGTAGAATTCAAATTTCTTGTGTGTAAATACAAAAAATAACAACAATAATAATATTAATAATAATAATAATAAGAATAAACCATCAACTTCCATCTTTTGGAGATGAAAATGCAGTAATCTCTCGTTAAATGAAAAGATGATTTATGGGTCCATTTGTGAGCTTCTTTTTAAAATTGTTTTATTTTTTTAATTAATGATAGAAATTGTATATTTTTTTTTACTGAAATGTATTATTATTTTAATCATTACATTT
This sequence comes from Ficus microcarpa, assembly GCA_025413485.1. Taxonomy (NCBI): domain Eukaryota; kingdom Viridiplantae; phylum Streptophyta; class Magnoliopsida; order Rosales; family Moraceae; genus Ficus; species Ficus microcarpa. The sequence continues at coordinate 361,312 of CM046379.1, read as the reverse complement.
ATTTTTCAACGCTATAATGACTTACGGATATTCATAGAAAAAAATTTTGCAATGAGATATATAAAACTGTTTTCAGTCATATTTTTCTCTTAAAATGTTAGTCTGATAATTAAGAAAATAATATTCGTTGATAGAGAAAAATATAATACCTTTCATAAGTTTTCCTTTATTTTCTTGTATAAAAATGAAAAAGAAAATTTACAATGATAAGGTATGAAAAATGTCTAACCGGAAAGATATTATTTTTAACTGTTAAGATATATAACTACTGTATCATATAATAATTTAACTATATTTGATGAAAATTTATCTACTTTAATTTATTCTTCACTTCAAGATCTTTCCCAGCCCAAGTAAGCCTCAGAGTAAAAATCATCCTCCCCAAGAAAAAGATGGGAAATATTGTCGTCTTTCAAAAACTTATCCTTACATTTGTTGTCAACCATTCGTTCATGGTGTGCCGTCCATTATTACTCATTCTGATTGACCTCATTTCCTGTTATTGGGCTATAATAGAAAAGGATTGACCTTATTTCATGGAGTAATATTTGTGATATTTCTCCATCATTATCATGATGATGTGTATACTTCGATGTGATATGGCTGTTTCTTCACATCAAGGTGGTAATTCTATCTCCATCATTTACAAAACACCTAAATAAACAGTGAACTTATGTAGTAAACACCTTTTTTCAACTATCAAGAGAAGCTGACGAGTAGTCTCACATCGACAAAAAATGAGAATTTTGAATAGCATATAAGTATATATGAATTCTTTTACAGCCACTAATTATCTGAAAGTTGTAACTTAGTGTGGTTCACTTATAAATCCACTTGTTTCCTCTTCTTAAATGTCCTTGTGATCGATCTGTCTCGTGAGAAATGTATGTATGCTTACATATGTGTATATATAAAAAATCAATAGAAGTTGTTTTTAATTACTTAATAAATTTTTTAACGATTTAACTTATAAATATCTATATTAAAAATTTACGTCACGTGATTCATAATTGCTCTAATCGTACATAATTTAAATAAAAGTTCGTGTAAAAAAAAATGTAGAAGTTTTAAAAGAATAAGGAATAATTTTTGGATTCAACTTAAAATTGTCCAACTTTCTTGTATTTCTTGTATTTAGTACTTCGTCTTTGGTGTATCTTCTTTAATTGCTAGAAGAGAAAGTAAGTAAAAAAGGCTCACGAGGTATTTTATCCACTCACACATATATGTAGGGTTTTTTTTTTTAATTTTATTTTTGAAAACATATATGCAGTTTTAGGATTCAACTAAAAAGTAGTCAAAATATTGTAGTTAGTGGTGTTCACTCAAATCAACCGGACCAAACGGAACCTGCCGTAGGTGGGTTGGTGCCACATTGAAACCAGCTTGTTGATTTCAAATCAACTTTGCCTCCCGTACCCTAAAATCATATATATATATATATATATATATATATTGGATAACTGTTGAGTTTGACAACCAGACATCCCACGTAACAAGTTAAAAACCCAAAGGCCAATGTTCCTTAGGTTTGGTAGGGCGATTGTCCTCATCGTTGAATATTTAGATTCGAGTTATCATTATTGTGTTGGTTGGGATATATAAGTGATTCATTTCGTGAGAGATTCATCTATTACATGAGGGACATTCACCTTTCCGGAATTATCTGAGCATTCTAACTTCTACCCCAATAATCTATTTTCCTTAGTGTTAAAAAAAAAAAAAAGAGTTAACAACCCAAAGATTTTTTTTGGGGGGGGGGGGGGAGGAAGCCCAATAAATGAAAAACGAGTCTTAATCACCATATTTATCGGGGTATATGAACGATCTACTTTATGAGGGATCCGTCTATCACGTGGGAGGTATCCATCTCTCCGGAGTTTTTTGGGCATTTCAACCTCTACCCTTATAACATATTTTATTTCAGTAAAAAAAAAAAAAAAAAGAGTTAACAACTCAGAAAAATTGGGAGTGGGGGCGGGGGGAGCCTAATAAATGAAAAATGACACCAAAATAAATGGACAAAAATTCAGAAATGGCTCTATATTATTTGGAATGAAAATTTTAAGTTATAGTTAATTGACTTTGTGAAAACTAGTTATTATTTTTTGTTGATTTTTTCAAAAAAAAAAAACTAAGATAAAAAACTTTAAGTTTGAACTTTAAAGGGAAATGGAAGCAAAATGACAACACTTGAGAAATGGCAAGTGAATGAATGATAACAATATTTAATCCCACATGCGAGAACAAACTCGAAGAACACCGAACATGAAAGGCTACACTAAAATCCTCCCACCTTGTCCCCGCCATTGTCGACGGCGAAAAGGCCAAGCCGGAGGCTCCTTGGTGCTAGTGGCAATCGTCATTGGAGATAAGAATGAGACACCGGGTCCTCACTCCTCGTTGCCGCCATCGTTGATGCCGAAAAGGCCAAGTCGGAAGTCTAGTCCTTTCTCCTTGCCGTGGCCATCAACCAAGGTCTATTGCTGAGCCTTCTTCACCTTCCCTTGCTGCTGCTGAACAGGGACCGGCGACTTTTTCTCTCCTCTTTTATGGGCTTGTATCCCAGCTCACTCCATCACTCTCTCCTTCATCTATGCTGTTCATTTTGCATCCAACGGCAACACATGAGCTGCCGCACATACACCACTGTCGTAAATGTGAGCCCTTATATGTGTGTATATATAAGGAGTCTCAAGTCCACCCCTTCTTTTTGACGGATGAGATATAGTAGGTCATTTTAGGCCGTTGGATGCCAATTGAACTGACAGGACATTTGCCTAGTTTACCGTTAAGACATAATAAAAAATTACTGGGGTAATAATTTATATAATTATTAAAAAAAAAAAAGTAAAGAGACCCACATATATTTGGGCACTCTTAGAGGTAGAATCAAAATTGTTCGTGAGTGCTAGAGATAATCTGTGGACTATATATTCACTTAGTATCGATGATGGGTGATCGGAAAATATTTGGTTTGACGTTGCGGAATCATACGTTAGAAAAGTGAAATAATAAAAAAAATAAATGGAATAGAGAATAGTATATGTTGATTCACACAGAATGTCAGGAAAATCTTTTAAAATCTATTGATTCATGTAGAATACCAGTAATAGGTATTAAAACTTGTTGATTCACAAAAAATACCAAAAATTAGAGAGAGAATAGTAAAACTCAATTTCATTCAAATAACTAGTATATCTTTTCACATATGAGTTTACTAACATATTTTTAACCTAAATTGGCCCAAATTACGATGGAAAACTACAAATAAGGGTGAGTTTGGTTCAATAACTTGAACTTATAATTTTTAATTCAATTTTTGTCTTTTTCTGAAAAAGTTTTTTATTTTTTCTTAAAAATTCAACAAAAATTACTATTAAAACTTAAAAATCTTAACTCAAACTCAAACACCAAACACAAAATTAGGAAATTTAAAGAATTATGAAAAACAAGAAACTAACTTATTTTTTACCTAAGAATTATTCAAAGTTAAACCTAACTTTCTTAATTGTGAAATTACTAATTAACATTTTTCTATAATAATTATGTCTAAGCGAAAAATATGCTTTTTAATTTTGACACATAGTTTGTTTCTCTATATGATTCCATCACGGTGGCAAAGGCGTCATAGGAATCCTAGGGAGACAGGAAAATTCGACCTTAGATTTTAGATGAAGAGAGATCTTTTTTGGTAACTTTATTTTATTTATACAGACCTCGTGGTATACGACTCAACTAACATCTTAGTTGCTAGTTTCTTAGTTGTATCTTCGTCGCTTATGGCAATCAATTCTACTTTCACTTACCACCTACTGTCCCTTGTTGGTAAATTATTCATCATCATCATCATCATCAAATTTTTTTTTTAAAGGACTTATTTGAATGTGGGTCTTTTGTCGAAATGGAATGGCTTTACTTTTTACTTTTTCTTTCTTTAACGTTAATGCAGGACATTATATAGTATTACTTTATCAACATATCTTTTTTATTTTACACCTCGTAATTCTTCCTCAGCCAGGTGGGTCCTTTGGTTGGAAATGCGAAAACCACTTAATAGGTGTTGATTGGTTATAGGTACCGTCCATGGATATCTTGGATAAAACCTCCATACCCCAGACATGTATTGGATAAAGAAGTCTTTGTTTTAGGTAATCGCCTATCGCAAAGATCCTCTTTTTTAAGCCGCCATCAGTCCCGGAGAGAAGCAAGCTATCTTTCGATCTACCTTCCCAGGCAAGGAAGAGAATGAAAATAGGCCGTGGATGGTGGTAGGTTTAAGGTTTTTACCTCTATCGTGTTGCATTTCCTCTGGCAGTGTAGCTATAGACCGTCAATCTATCGTACTAGAGCAATCCGAGAAGAACGATTAGGGTCATATTCTATCATTTCTTACAATGCCCATAGACAAAATGCTGCCTTTCAGATTAATTCTTCATTGTAATTGCTTCGATCCACCCCCTTAGTGAAAGGGCATTGGGTGAAGACGGGTTTTAGTACATATCGCCTTCTTCTAACTTGAAATTTGGCAAATTAAATTACAATAAATGTAAAGTGTTCTTTTTAAAATTGTTAAAAAAAAAAAAAAAAAAAAAAAACCTTAAAAACTATAACAGTTTGCAATTGATCGTATCTATTTGGATTGCAGGAGAACAATCCAAGTTAAACTTCTGAAAAGATAATTGGATCGATTATCCAATTGTTTCTCAAATCCAAATCCCAAATAAAATTCCTCTTGAGTCAAAGGTCGGTGATTTTATTGTCAATAACAATGGGGCATTACCTAACACATTTTGGCAATCTTTTCCATGCATAACAACAGATACCGAAGAAGTGGCCATTGCAGAGGGCTCTACTGATGCTGTTCATTGGTGGCATTATTCGGAAGGCATCCCTATAACTAGTTTTATGATCATATACAACTGAGGAGAACGACTTTGAATTGGGACCAAAAAAATTTGGAGAAGCTCAATTCAGCCAAGAAGATCCATGACTGCTTGTAAATTAAGCGAAAAAATTTTGGGTTTATGATATGCCGCTATAAATTTGTCAATGGCTATCATGGTAAGGGTGAACCATTATAAATTTGTGTTTTCTAGTCTTTTTATTTGTCTTCTATATGTTATTCTCGTTCATACACTAAATCGACTCCAGATGATTGAAAATAACTCAAAATTGATTACTTACTCATTCGTTGTTTCTAACACAAATTGATTGGAGATTTTATCCTCCTCAACTTTTTTAAGGTTATTATGGATTTCGAAACCCTGGCATTTTGTTATGGTTCTTAGGATTTCTATCGCCTTAAATTAATGTTGTTTTTCTGCTTTCTTTCATCTTAAATAGTCGTTGTTATTGGATTATTGTTGTTCTCCAATTTTTTTTTTCTTTATTTTTCTCATATTTTCTATTAGATGTTATCTCCCATGAAATTGTTGTTTCTTAAAATTATTGTCGTCATTCCGCATTATATTGATTTTATAAGTTATCATGCAGTTTGTCAGTCAGTCCTCGAAGTAAATGTCACTTCCACAACGTTGTCGTTTTCCGGTTGAAGTTCTTAAAAATTTTGTTGTCGTTTTACTTTGCATTTTTTTTCCGCTCATTGTTGTTTTATTTTCATGTTGCCTCTTGTGCTAATTGTCGTTTTATTACGGACATCATTTTTAGATACTTGTTATCTTTCATGTCAGCGTCATGTTAAATTCTCACCCTTTTTTGTTTTTTTCTTTACGTTTTCTTTTTTATAGTTATAGGTACGTGCCACCCACATTTTTAATCAAATTTTTTAAATAAAAAATTAATAAAGAGAGATTAAGGAAAAAAAAAAAAGTAATTGAGAGAGCACCGTAGAGAAAAATGTGGGGCTATATTTGTAAAGCAATTTTATGTTAGAGGACAAAAGGAAAAAAAAAAATTAAGTAATAATATATTGGAGAGAAATTAATAAATCAAATAGAAAATTAATCAGATAGTTGAGAAACCCATGAAAAAAAAAAGGTATGGATATTGATGAGAGAATTTTTAAATGGGGTAAAGAAAAAAATTAAGTGAAAATTTTTACATATATGTGGATACAAAAATAGATATAGATATAGATACAACAAACTTTTTCAAAAAAGACAAAAAGTTTTTAAATGGGGGTGTTTGGGATTTGAGTTTAAACTCAAAATTTTCATCTCAGTTTTTGTCTTTTTCTGAAAAAGTTTTTTGTCTTTTCTGAAAAGTCAACAAAAATTGCAATTGAAACTTAAAATTTTCAACTCAAACTCATTCATCAAACGGAGCCGTAGTTTTTAACATCCATTGTAGTTTTAGTTTAATTGTCTTTTTTCTGCACTTAGCGCGGAAATCTCCTCCACCTCGTCTGGCTAGCGGATGCCTTCGCTTCGAGATTCGTGAACATCATTGACCTATGAAAGGAAGTGGAAACGACATTGTTGTTCGCGTTGCGATCCCAGTGGAGTGCCGATCTCATCGCGACATTGGAATTCTATCGTTTTGGGGAAAGAGAGAGCGGAGAGAGAGAGAGAGAGATTGAAGAGAGAAATGATGAAATTTAAAACATCTAACTTATTTTAAAGGGAAAAATAAAAATATGCTATAATTTATTATCTAGTTAAAAACTTGTTATAAATTTTAAAAGTAGTCACAAAATATATTTTATGAAATTTCCACGTCTAATTTCATCTTATGAGACGTAGAGTTCAAAATTTTCTACCCTCAAATTTAAAACAAAAAAGATTAACCTATAGGTTACGTTTATCCTTTTAAAATGCTGTCATTTTACAGGTAGCCTGTCCAAGTAAATGTCGTTCATATTTGATTTTGTTCATCACAATCTGGGTCGTTTTCTCTCGCTCCTTTTTTTTTTTTTTTTTCTTTCGTTTATAGAGAACTATCTTAATGTGATTTTGCATTGTCGTATTTCTCCACTGCTCCCACTGATGTCGTTTTACTTTGTTTCTCAGGTATCTGTCATCTTATACACACACACACACACACACACACACATATACGTATATATTTTGGTTTTTCTTTCTTTAATTTTAATTTGTTGGTTTATGTTGTTTTTGAATCATTGCCGTGTCTATAATTTGTCGTTTTCCTTTTGGTGTCGTTTCTGAAAAACATCGAGTGCTTGTTTCGTAACATTATTGTCCTTTTCCTAGATGATTATGTCTGTACACGTTATCTAAGTTGCCCGCAGCTAACACGATTCTCCCGACAAAAATTCAAACATATTTTCAGGAGACACAAATTAAGTTCAAACGTGGAAAACAATTCCAACGATCAATTCTGACACCGAGAGGTTGGATATAAGAATTAATAAAAGCATTGCAGATCAATCGGATTCTATTTCCATCACGTTCCCTATTATTAATAATTATTAAACAGTTAATCAAGCAAGGGAGAAAGCTAATAAAATCGCAACACTTTCTTGAACAATCATGTTGAGCGAACAAAAGGAGCATTCATATCTATCAAATTGAGAAAATAGTGCAACAACAAGCATCAGAGTAAGAGTACATCATCTCGAAATAGGACCACATATATTGAAGAAGAGATTTCTACCACTGTTAAGCCAGAAAATCATGGACTTGCTCACAGAGAAATGAAAATTGCAGTTTCAAGATTTTGAAAAAAATTAGAGGAATTCAACAACTAGAAGAAATAATCACCGATCCTAAAAATAAAAAGTTCTTACAAATTTTGTGTTCGAAAGGAATAGAGTTTTAAGATGTATTGATGACACTAATTTTGATTGAGTGCGTCTGCTTTTTTTTAAGGGATAGCTTTGTCTTTTAATTTTTTGGTTTTGTTTGCCCTTAAAACTGGATTATGAGTTTTTTTTTCCCCCTTTTATTTCTAATAAATTTGACTGAGAGACTAGTTTCTCCTCACTATATATATATATATATATATATATAGTTGTCTGTCTTTGCGGTAGATAAATCGTTATTGATTTTCAATTTTCAGTTACATAAATCTGTTTTCGTTTCTAGTTATGCCGGTTTGTTGATGTCATTTTTGTGTCCATATTCGTTTTCATGTGATTTATTTGTTTGTTTATTTTTCTCTAAGGATGGCAATGGAGATTTGAACTGTGAAATGTTTGCATTTTCAGCATAATATTTTAAGAAAATCAGAAGTAACACCTCTTGGTCTTTGTCCCACAAGTGTAATTCGGTTTTGTTATGGTGCCTCTCCCGTTGTTCTTCGTATTCTATCAAGCAAAAAAGTAAAAACATATATACGTATATATGCACACGCATATATACATTAGGCAAAGAAAGAAGGGCTTCACCAAAAAAATACTCCTCTTAAAACTAATGTCACGTGATCTATACGTGTAAAAGGCCGTTCAAAATTCGACGTCGTTTGTCGATTTTACCTACGAGAGTAGAGTCAAAGTGATTCTTGAGAGATCCACCTTTTGAACATGGCAAAGCATTCCTTGGGTCGGTACTCGGGTGCTGTATGCCCTCCTCCCTACAACACCACACAAAATCTTTTTAACATATTTGGATCGGGTTAAAATCCGCTTGGGAAAAATATAATTGTTCGAACAAAATTCCACTCAGTTTGTGTCTTGAAATAGGCATATATTAGCTAAAAATAAATAAAGGCATTCTTGCCTTGACAGTGGCGAAAGTACAGCCCTTTGAATATTCAGTCACGTACCTGCATAGAAACAAACATCACGAAAGCAAGCAAGTCATACATAAACAGATTAAATATAACTCCTATGTGAATTTGAAGTGGTCAACTAGTAGTTTACCCTGCAATTTGGTGATCAACCAGCCACGGCCTCCACCGATCAACAACGGGAATATTCAAAGACTTGATCCATGCTTGGGTTCCAACGTAAGGTATCACCATGTCATGATCTCCGCTAGAAAAATGTAATTTCATTTCTTTCTTTCAAGATATCGGTATCTGATTTTATCCAACTAGAGTGATTTTAATCTCCTTATTCAGAATGTTGAAAGGAAACAGATGTGCAGTCAAACCTGTATATCGGAGCTCGATGGCCTCGTGAGTTTAGACGCTAATGATATCTAACAACACTGCGAACTTGTCTTGTGTAAGGTAGGTTTCTATTGCATCTTATCCAGTGTTTATTGTTCCCTTGATGCATATTTGCAGCATAAACTTTATGAGTTTCTTTCTTGGATTGCTCTATGTAAATAGCCAAGGCAGCATTCTCTTACTTTCCGAATCTGAGGCGTATTTTGAAAGGCTTTATCATTTGCCCAGAAATAGATCAGTAAATTCTCGTAGTCCTTTAAGAAGAGTTGTTCTTCAATGATCACTTACCAAAACAAACAGCTCCAGATCATACATAGGAAATTAAGGAAACCTGAAGATCCATCTTACCCGACACCCGAACTCAGGAAATTCAGGCTGTTGATTCCCGAAACAAAGGCTTGGCTGGATCCAATAGAGTTGAGATTGCTTCTCTAGGAGCTATATCCGATTCTTTTTCATCGTATGATCTGCTTTAAATTCTGTTTTGCACTTTGGTTCCAAGATGTGAGCCTTGCATAGATTTTCAATGCACTAAGAAAAAAGGCGAATCCGTTTATTAGCAAATAACTTTTGAGGCAAAAGTAACAAGGAAAATATAACTTATCTTTTTATTTGTGATGAAGAAGCATCTTCTTACTTGTGTGATAGCCTCAAGATCCTTTGCACACGCGGTGTTGTTCTTATGCGTTCCTCGGTCCTCTCCTTTGCAGGTTTTCTTCACTGACTGTAAAACACGCAAGTTAAATTTTCACAAAGAAAAGAGCAAAAAAGGGTTTGATTTTTTGGCTATGAACTCCATAATGCAACAAATTTCGTGACCAGCCTCATAGAGTTCATCAGATATAAATGCCATACGGTGAGCAAATGAAACCTCGGAATTCCGATCAATTTTTATATCTGTTGCCGGATTCCCGAGCACATAACCCTGAACATAAAATGGATTTCTTGTTTCTTTCCGTTCTAAACCACTGCGACTACTCTCCTGGTGATTAAAATTTGTGTACAGAATAAGCACCTGGAAATTAAGTTCTGGTCTGTGACCGGCTTCAATAACTGCCGTATCATAATTAGAAGCTTGTTAATTTGCTTCATATTGATAGAGAAAGGTCGGATAATTTTACAGAAAATATGTCGCATTTTAACTTCAATTTGCCATTACTTTTTGCTATTTCTTCCGCAGGGATAGGGATTATCATGCCAGAAAATGAGTCGCCACCTAAATAGAGTCGATTCGAGAGGAACTTAGGTTTCGCGATTAGCCACTGCCATACGAAACAAACCAAAAAAGGCACCAAAAAAAAAAAAAACATGAAAAAAGCCGAGCTCTCATTTGATTTATTCAAATCGGACTGCAATTAAATGCTTTTTCACCTTTCTCAGAAAATTAAAACTTTGAGTGGCAAACAAAAAATCGCTAGTCTGGGACCCTTCCAAGCTCCTTGAATATGAAAATGCAGTGTGAACAAGTGCATCTACAAATGGCATACTTGCAGCCTATAGAGTTATTAAACAATTACCCACAAAACAGAATTGGTAATTGGTTGTCAAAAAAACAGGATTATTATAATCACCAAAAGTCGAAAAAGAAAAAAAAAAAAAAAAAAGAAAGGGTAGTAATTATGCATACCTTGGACCATGAATGTGCATTTAGTGCTAACGTTGGTAAACTGCCATTGTACTCAACCATTTCACACGGAATGGGACCTACTTACACAAGCGAACCGTGTCAAGAGCTGTTATTCAAACAGGAAATAATAATAATAATAATAATAATAATAATAATAGCGGTTAACGTTTTGTTTTGAGTGGTGGATTTCTTCCCAACTACCAAAGAAGAAAGTTGTCCCACAATGGTGTGGAAGGGTGTATATATTCTGTTTAATATATGTTCACACTTACAAATTAGTCAAAGGGCCAAAAAAATAAAAAAAATAAAAAAAACTTGAAAGCTAAGGGGCCTGTTTAGTCGTGTTTGTGTTTTCAATTTTTAGATTTGTGTTTTTAAAAATGAAAACAAAAATAATTCTTACTTGTTCTCAGAGAACATGTGGTGTTTGACAACTATTTTTTAAAAATGGATTTATAAATATAAAAACAAAACATACATGTTTGAATAGATGTTTTTTAAAAAATATTTTTGTAGCATTTAACATTTATTGTTTATTGGAGTCAGGATCAAGTTTCGGGATATGAATCAGATTTTCAGAATTATGGTTAAGTTTTGGGGTTCGGGTTGAGTTTGGAGATATGGGTGAGGGTCGAGATTTGAAACCTGGATTGATATTAGGTTTCAGGATAGGGGTTGCGGTCAGCTTTTGGGACGAGGATCAAAGTCGCGATTTAGTACGTAGGATGTGGTTGGTTTGTGAGATAGGATTTGAGATTCGGAACCAGGATCGAGGTCAGGCTTTTGAATGGAGGTTAGGGTCATGACTTGAGATTAGAGTCGGGATCGGGCTCAAGTTTAAGATAGGGATTAAGATTAGGGTCAGGCTTTGGTATCAGGGTTGTCGAGTTTCGAGATTGAGGTCAAGGTTCAGATTCGGGACCATAGTTAGGGTCAGGATTTGGGACGAGGTCTGGGTCTTGATTTGGTATCGGAGTTGGGTTCGGGATACTGAGATCGGGCTCCAATTCCGAATCTTGTCCTATATCCCGACTTTGATGTTGACTTATTGTCTTGGTCAACTGTCAGAATACCTAACCCCCATCCCAAAAACCTGACCTTGATCTTAGTCTTAGAATCATGAGCCCTACCCGAATCGAAACCAAATCCTGACCCCGACCCATATGACCAAAGACGGATCCAGACTTTCAGTTCAGTGGGGGCATGACTAAAGATAAAATTACAAACTAATCCCATGAAAACCAAGTAAAATTTCCCACACTTTTTCATAATGAACTTTTAATTAAATAAGCAAGACATCAAAATTATTCTCGACAAGTTCTTATATTTTGATACCTCTACATAATAACTTCATTGCCAATTATATCAAAAATGTCTTTCTCAATATAGAAAACTAAAATATGGATGGCATTTAATGGGGGCACATTAACTTTAAAAGACTAAAAGTTTAGAAATAACTATATAAACTTTTCTTTAGAAAAAAAAAAGATATATGAATTTTTTTTTCCCTGTGGGGGCACATGCCCCTGCTAGGGCCCCCCTATCTCCATGTATGTCCCTGACCTTTGTACATAAACCCAATCTCAATATCCCAGTTTCGAATTTAGACCCGTCTCGAAACCCAACCCCACCCTCCCCACCCCTCAAATTTGAGTAGCGAGGTTTTTGAAAAACATGGTGCTTATCAGGGAAGCCTTGGCTTAAAAATGTCTCTAAGGTGTATTTCTAGTCAACCCTTTCAAAGGAACATGGTTGGCGTAGCATATTGGTCAAGTTCCATAGAAATCCTATATATATATATATATAAATATATATAAGCACCTATCTCGAAAGCAAGACCACAAAGAGCACAGCAACCAGGGCCACCAGTGAACCGGAGCATGAGAGGATCATCTCTTGGGTTCCCTTGAGATTCAACAAAGTAATAGAAAAACTCAACGTCTTCCTTCTCATCCACAGCTATGTATCTACAAATAGAGATACAAATAAATATTACACAATTGTAAGTCAAACTAGTTACAAAGGAATAAGCTAATGTTATTGTTGATAAAGTTCCAATTCAACTAATAAATATATTCGGTCAAATTCTACAATAATAAAGAGTTTAAATTTATTTATTTTTTTCGCTAAAGAGACTCACCCAGTTTCAAGTTTGAAGGGGGGGGGGGGACCAGGAAATCCTGGCAGTGATTTGACAACGGAGGAAGGAACCACAGGATGGGAGAAAACCATCAAGCAAATGATGATTAAATGAATTTGTACGCATTTCAAAACTTTGCCACGACACCATGCCATTTCTTCAACTTACCTGCAATTTGTATATACACGTATGCATATATATATAAATATATATATGTATGTATAGGTATTTTTGGGGAGCTTATAGACTTGGAGGAAGAGAAGTAACTTCACCAATTATTCAGAAAAAAAAAAAGAAGAAGAAGAAGAAGAAGAAGTAGAAATTAATGACACTTGCCTAGGACGAGACCAGCTGTCCATCTGTCATTAAGGTTTTTGCATGTGTTTTGTTGCTTCAAACAATTTTGTATTTGTTTTATTTTTTTGCGCCTTTTTTTTTAATATTTATATTTATATTTCTATACTCTGTATTTTGTTTTTATTTGATTATAAAGTACATGTTGTATTTTTGAAATTTCACATGCTCATATTATCAAATTATATTCATACACAAAATCTATATTTATTGTTTTTGACAAATGCGTAGTTCTTGACATAAAAATACCCTAAGTATCATTACAAAGAAAAAAACAATACAATTTAGATTAATTACATTTTTATATATTGTATTTTTTTCTTTTATTCAAAAAATATACCCTATTGACAGTCATGCATTTTATTTCTTTATATTACATTTATTAAATAAATCAGTACTTTTGTCGATCAACAATGTATTTTGACATTAAAATGCTCAAAATGTCTATTAAAAAGATATAATATAAACAACAAAACATTTAATTTTCTCAACAAAAAATTCAAACTTCTCATCCCCACCATCATATTCACTAGCCCTTCCCATCCCGCTCCCATGCACTCCTTCTGCCTTAGTTCCTTTATTTAGCTTTTAATTTAAACTAGAATTCTTTTCAATTATTTTATTATAATTTCAAGCGTAATTCTTTTTTTTTTTTTTTGAAGGTATTTCAATGGTAATTCTAATATTAAAAATAAGTATTGATAGGTAAGATGTATAGATTCATGTACTATAGCCTATAAATGTAGTATAATAATATAAAAGTCTAAAACTTAAAATGCGCCTTCGATTTTTTTTTTTTTTTTTTGATAAAAAAATTTAGGGTATAAAATATTAATAATACTTAATCTGTGTTTCACTTTTTATGGGAAATTTCTACATTTTGATGTCAAAATTAAGTCTTGACTGTGAAAAGATATTTATTTGTATATTAAATGTACTCTGATGATGTATGTAAAAATTCAAAATGTATGTAATATTTTTTTTAATATAAAAAATATATATGACACAAAAACGTAACGATCTTAAAAAAAAAAAAAAAACAAAACAAAACAAAACTCTTTTCCTAGGATCAAAAAATATATATTTATTTTTCATATATAGGAACATTATGCTCTGGTCATAGCAGAAAAAAGAAAAGAAAAGAAAAGAAAAGAAAAGAAAAGAAAAAGGAACAAAAAAAAAAGGAAAAAAAAAGAGGATGTTGAAGTTGCATTTTTACATTTAAAATAGAGACTAAAATAGAATTAACATTTTTTTTTTCTCAACTTCAATTCTTGGTAAGTGCCAAGTTAGTAGAGCATAGATGTTTTGTCATTTACAAAAAATGAATTGTCATTCAACAGATTTTTTTTTTTTTTTTTTTTTTTTTTGTATTTTTCTTTCCTGAAAAGTTCTAACTTCCAAGTATTAGTATTAGTCGCCCTTAACTATTTGTTTTAATTTAAATGACTAGTTTTTGGTCTACATGATGTTTATATTCTCTGTTTTTCTTTTTCTTGTCGTTTCTCCATTAGAAACAACATGTTAATTATCTAGTACTTTCAAATATCGTTTTCCCTTAAGAACGAGATGTCAGACTCACGGAGAAACAACATGTTGATTATCCAGTACTATTAATATCGTTTTTACTTAAGAACGAGATTTTAGACTCGCGGTAGAATATAAAATTTACTAAAACAACTGAAATTTACTAATATTGAAAACTTAACTCAATTTAAAAAGTGAAGCCTTAGTTAGAGACATTATAAAGCCTATCCTATTTGAGAAATTTAATTTAAAGAAAATACTAAAACTTAACCTTAATAGTACTATATACTAAAGAATTCTAATAAAAAAAAAAAGACATTTTGTAAATTTAGGAGTCGTTTTATTTTTTTAATTTTTAAAAAATATAAGGTGAAAAGTGGAATTTATTAACTCAGAAAGAAAGGAAATCATTGATTTAGCAATGTGCGCCTTACTTATTTTAATATTAATTTGAGCCACATAAATCGCTAAGTTTAAGAAAAAAAATTTTTTTGAATAAAAATAATTATGGCCATTTAAAAAAATATATCATGCTCAAAAATATGGACATTTGTTAGCGAAAAAGTTGCTAAAAGCCTTTCCAAAAAAAAAAAAAAAAAAAAGAAAGAAAGAAAGAAAAAAAGACGAAGAAGAAGCTGCTAATTAAATGTAACCTTAAAAACAATGCTAAAAAAAAATATAAAAAAAAAAAAAAAAAAAAAAAAACAACAACAAC
Organism: Ficus microcarpa; assembly: GCA_025413485.1. Lineage (NCBI taxonomy): Eukaryota > Viridiplantae > Streptophyta > Magnoliopsida > Rosales > Moraceae > Ficus > Ficus microcarpa. The sequence continues at coordinate 345,916 of CM046379.1, read as the reverse complement.
AACAAGAAGCTTCAGAATAGAGTGGTTGTTCAAACATCAAAAAGGAAACACGATCATAATCAAACAACAATATACGCAATAGACAAAAACTACACATACACAAATTTTAAGCACATAATATATCAAATTCGGTCTTCTAGTAGGAAATGTCGGAGTTATACTCTAGTTGATATTTTGTCAACATCTGTATAAAACAAATCTTCTGTCTCAAGTAAACCGACACACAAAACTCAAGAAAATGAAGAACAAGTTTGTCAGAAACAAAGCTGTAGTGATGGAGGTTATTGGCAAGAGAAGTCATGGGCCGTACGCAAGGAAGAGGTGATCAGTTTCTTCCTTAGCTCTTGCTGTTACAGATTTTGGAAGCGACAAGAAATCGTTGGTGGCGAAAGCGGATTTGAATAACCACAAGAACTGGAATTATGATGATGAGAAGATTGTGAATACAGTTGATCATAAGCTACAACTGATCGCAGCTAAGCAGACTCGGTTTACGGACACCCATATATGTCCATATGTTACATATGTATAATAACTAAAACATGTTAAGGATAAATCCCTAAAATTCTCTATGTATAATCGTCATATGATGTTATTTATGTATAATAACTAAAACATGTTAAGGATAAATCCCTAAAATTCTTCGTGTATAATCGTCATATGACATTTTACTATGTGTTTTAATTTCAAGTTAACACGACTTTCTTTTTTTTTTTTTTTTTTTTTGGGCCAAAATTTAGTTAAATTTATAGTGGGGAAAAAAAACCCCTCTTTAATAAGCCTCAAAACTTAAATTCGACCAACTTGGTCAACGTTTGGCTCGTCTTTCAATTTTACACCATATGTGATAAGTTGGATCAAAATTTGTGAAAAAGGAAATTTCTAACGTAGAATAAAAAGATATAGGCAATTATTGTAAAGTTCCTAAAGGTGTGACGTAAAACATGATATTTCGATATAATAGCTTTCGATACTTAACTAAAATTAAGAAATTACATTTATTAATGAAAAAATAACAACTTACTATTATGTAGGTTGTTGTTTAGGAAAACTTTTTAAAAAGTTATATGATATAAAAAATAATATAAAATTTTAAATGTGTTTGGAAAAAAAAATGCAAACTGGATCTTATCTTGTTTCTCTTATCGTTACGAGTTGTATGACATAAGAATCATTTCATTCTGATTAAAAATGAAAAAGTTATAAACTTTTAAAGTTGGAGTTTCTGAAAAATAAAAGAAAAGAAAAGTTTGCTATTAAGTAGATATTTTGAAATCCAAATGATAATTTGTCATCTCCAAATGGCTACTCAAACGGGCCTAACTCTTTGAGTTGTGCCGCTTTAGATTTTTTTTCTTCCTTTTTTGGTAAATTGCTTCCCATAATTAGATTGATACAAACAAGCACGCTAGTTAGCCTATTAACTATTAAAAAAAACCCTCGATTATGGAAATAAATAATATTCAATTTAAAAGTTGATGCTTCTTGCCTATGTGATGAGGATTCGAAATTTCCTTTGTGGGCCACACAAAATGTTCATATCTCAAGCCAAGCAAGTAATAATTATGTAAATAGTGGAAAAGAACACGTATTTGTGGTGTAGAAAAGAGACTTTGCAACAGAAAAATGGTCAAGTGGGGACTTTTTTTTTCAAGAAAGTAGTTTGGGAAAGATTTGCTTATAACTTCCACAATAATTAAGCGATGATTAAATCAAATATACATGTAAAGTCTTAAATTCAAAAATTGTATGTACCATATAGTGTAATAATATATTTCATAATGTGTAATATATTTTCAGTTGATACATATTATTTATAGTAAAAGTTTTAAAATACATCATACATAAAGTTACATAAGATTTATATATATGTCAATTAATAGTTACATGAGTTTTGAAAAAGTTATATTTATCGAATTCAAACAGTCGTTTAATTGAAGACTCATCTTATATGTATGTAAATATAAATAAATATATATTTATAAGAGGTCTCATATCCGTTACTGTTCATCCGGCATGGATGTGGTTGATATGTGTTGACTTAGAAAGTAGCTAGGGTGGGTTGACAGCAGTGACGAAGTCAGGAATTTCTATTAGCGGGGGCTAATGATTAAAATTAAAAATTAATAAAAACAGTTAGTTATTAATGTATTGCAATTATCCCTCAAAATCAATGAATTTCTTGATGGATATAAGTTTTTTTTTTTTTTTAAATTGGTCTCCAAATTTGATTGTGTAGTTGATTTTTTTACAAAATTCATAATTAAAAAAATACTAGTATTACGAGATTAACATAATTTGTACCTTTATTATGTATTAGGCTTGATATATTAGTGAGGGCTTAACATTAAATTTTATTTTTATTGCAGATTTTTTTGTGTATTACTATGAAAAATACAAATTTATATATAGGTTTTTTTTTTAAATAAAAAAAAAATTGAGCCTCCACTAGGCACATATTGGCTTGGTGCCTAGCTGACAGGTGTTTGGTGCTGAAACAAAGATGGTGATTGAAGTACTCTAAGGAACGAAATATAAAAAGGACTATGTCAAAAAAAAAAAAAAAAAAGAAGAGTTAAAATAATCAAATGGAGTGGATGGTAATTGTATAGGCATAAATAGAAGAGAAATGAAAAATGGAAAAATTATATGCTTTATCTGTGACATTGCGTGTTTAGAATTGTAACCGAGTCGCAAGGTGTGATGTAAAAACGAATCAAAGCAAGTGTATGGAGTATGAAAACGACGGTTGGAGCAAATTCAGGTTGAGTATTTGAGTATTCGAATTCTTCAGAAAGTTTATTTTCTACATCTGTATGGTGACAAGGGGATTTGTTCGAATTATTATAAAAATCGCAGTTTGGTCGTTCAGAAATTTGGATTTGTTGTTAGGTTAGGAGGGGAAAAAAATAAAAATTAAAGCTACCCACGTTTAAAGAAATTGAGGATTAAGTTTACATCGGTAAGTTTAAATATTCATTGCCAAATTAATATCCAGATTTTTAACTAGCCCTACTCGCTTATGTTGTTGCTGAAAATCTCTGGCATAACACCTGATGTGGTTGCTCGGACCTAGTCGGTCTTGCACAGTCACTCTACGCTTGGTCACCTACAAAAAGGAAGCATCTTGAAGTGATTAGGACACCAGTGGGGTGTCTGTTAAGGAGACTCCGATGTTTAAGTCAGTAATGGCACTAGTGGGCAAGTGGAGAGGCAGAGTATTGACAAGGAAAATTGTCCATACCTGAATAAGTGGACTGATCCTCTATTTGTAGACGTTCTCCGTGCGCTTGGGTGTTCAAATGACCCAATCGGATCGCACTCCGAGTGCTCCCGGTGGGTAAACAAGCTTTAGTTGCATAGGCACCGTACGCCCAATATGTCAATGCCGTGTGTCGAGGGACACTAAAGTGGGCTAGTGTTGGCACAAGTGAGCACCATACCAATCTGAGCGGGCAGCGGATATCAGCAACGGGACATACATAGTAACAGGCGATGTGTTAGGCCGTGGATTGTGAGTGTTGTGATAGGACACTGCTGTTAGCTTGTACGGGACGGTGTGACGCAGACAATGAGGGGCCCACTGAGTAAGCACTCACCAGTTGCCTTGGATGTTTTGTTTACATCAATCATGTGGGCCCCGGCCATTCCATGTCTGGGGTACTTAGCGGATAGCGCCAGTGTAAAGAACGCACGACCGCTCAGTGAGGTTCCCAGGGAAGAATCCGCATAGTCGGATCTAATCTGATCGGAAGTAATTATTCAACGTGTCGGAAGTCTAGTTTTAACATTCTCGCATGACCAGTTCACCCCCAAAAAAGGGAATTTCGCCATCGTATTAAATTACATCATCAACAGCTTATTGATCGGAGTTGCCGATGAAGACATAAAAAAAAGTACTCATTAACATCGAGATAAGGATTAGCTTTGCGGCCAACATATTGTAGTGGGGATGCAATATGAGAAAATGGAGATTAAATTTTGTTTTCTTTTTAATCAAGAAGATAAAGATTTCATTTAAAAAAAAAAAAACAGATGAAAATTTCTTTTTCTATTTATATATGATTAGATATTGAAAAGGCTTCTCGAAGAGTCTCTCTAGATCTCTCTCTCTCTCTTAACACGGCTGAAGATTTTTTTGAATTTCATTTCCGTTGTCAGAATTATACGCTGCTTTCATTTTGCTACGGGGATTTTTGTTGAGGGATTCTTTTGTTGTTTTTTTTAGGTGCAAAATTTTTAATTTTTTTTTTTCCATAGTTTTTAGGTGCAGAGTTGCTTTTGAAACAATGGAGACAAAGGAGCCTCAACTTTCCATTTTTTTTCTGTTACAAGGAACGAGAAGGGGGAGTTGCCTTAAGGAAAAGAAAAAAAGAATAGTTCAAAATTTTTTTCCCCAAAAAATACTAACAATTTGCCACGTGGCACAAACAAAAAATACTAAATTTTTTTTAATAGTTTCCTTTATAAACTCTTATTTATTTAACTGGTTCGTAGAAAAAAATTTTAAGTTAAAATTAATTAATTTTTAAAAAACTAATTATAATTTTTATTAACTTTTAAAGAAAAGATAAAAATTGATATGAAAAAATACAATTTAATTAAAATTAAATTAAAATATGAAACAAAGCATTAATGTCTCTTTTAAGTACCCCCACTACATCTAAAGAATCTATTAACTTTTAGCTTACCTTTAGTCAGATTTCATCCATCTGTCTTTAATCCAATGGTCCGTATTTTACGCCGGATACATCGGCCACTTTTGAGCGTGCCGGAGGTAAGACTCTTTCTAGATATTTATATGTGAATGATAAAAGCACTTTTAAGCAAAACAAAGCACGGTCTATCATCCAAAGTTTCTTGTCAAGGAGATGATTGGTTGTTTTAAATTCTATTGGGACAATGTGGACACGACACTAGTTCCATCTCCACTAGTCTTGTTTATTAGTTAGTGCCTCAGAGTGCTAAAATGACTATGCAATGAAATGATATTTTGATATGATATTTGACTTTTTGGGCTTTGTAATCTAATGGGGAGGGCTCTGCAAGTAATTTGGAAGTATCACTAACTGAACAGACAATTATAAAATTCCATAAATCATTGAAGGAAGTTCATACCAACCACATGTGATAAACCCTAGCCAATTGAGTTGATTGTGACAATCAATTATTATCGTGTCTCCACACAATGAGCAAGACATTGCCTTACCCACTTTAAAAAATTTTTCCCTATGTAAATTCTTTTAGACTTAGTTTGACGATACAATTTAACTTAAATTGTATTTTTTTTATTTCAGTTTTTATCTTTTTCTGAAAATTCAACAAAATTTATAATTAGTTTTTGAAAAGTCAACAAATTCTAACTTTAAAATTTTATATCCAATCAGCGAACTAAACGTAAGCTCCATCTTTTTATTTATTTACTCTCTATGGGCTCCTTTACTGTATTATTTTATGTATTTTTAGTGTAATTGGCTTAGTTTTCAGTCAAGATAAGTCTTATGTAACGGGGAATTTTGGAGCTTGGATGACACTTCAAAGTCCCACGGTACTCAATATCAATACAATGTCTCTTATGCTAGTAATTCACAAGCTCATTCATATCCAGGTAATCTAGAAAAGGTCTAATTTTTTATGAACTCGTCTTAACTTAAAATAACGTTTATAACAAAAAATCCGTGACAGCGGAATCGTCGAAATTTTCTTTAATAAAACTCTAGAGAAAATAGTTGAAATTCATAATTTTATTCCTCAAAGTTAAGGAATGGATTCCCATAGTCTTTTATAATATTGTAATAAAATGAAATATATACGTAACAACATCTGCATTTGTCAAAGGAAGAGGACAAATGATAGGATAACATTAGTGATTTTTTTAATGTGCAAAACCTCTACTCAAAGTCACCTAAAAAAAATGTGGGTGTCCTTGTATCATTTACTCAGGTCCGTACAATCATTTTAACCTACAATAGTAATTTCTTTATGAATAATGTATTTTTTAAAATGTTTATGACTAATATTTTAATTGCACTATTGTTTTTTTTTTTTTTCTCTTTTCGGTGAATAAAAGGATCAGGGGGTGGCTTTATTATTTTCAAGTTTTCAGTCTCATAGGCAGGAACCCCTTTCCCTATGTATGGTAGGGAGACGGATTCTGTATACTAGTTTCTCTTAGTCAACCATCCAGGATTTACCCTACTATTACCAAACCATGCTTCAATAGCCGAAGCTAAAGCGAGGCCTAAAGGTAGGCAATGAGAGTTGAACCCGGGTAGACGAAGAGAAGAAGCTAGCAAAGACACCTACCTTTACCAACCCATCCACCCTTATGGGTATTAATTGCACTATTATTTGTTATTTAGGCTAAAATGGAATAAACAAATAATGAAATTGATTCATTAATTTTACACCTCCAAGAAAAGATTCCGAGAATTGAGAAGTTGAAGCAAAATTATGTTGCGCAACAGAATAACGAAACATTGAAGACACTTTCACATTCTCACGAGGAAAAAAAAAGCCATCCATGTGAAAACTAACATAGAAATATATGTAATTTCATCTGTAAAAAGCCAAATTAATTTTAGCAATCCCCTACCATTTCCAACCACATCACAAATCAGATCTTATAAAGCAAAAAAACTCCCTAAAACTTTAAGAAATTAACATTGATATTAAAAAAAAAAAAAAGGACAATTAATTAAAGAAGCTGGCCTTAATACATATTTCTCTTAGGACGGGCATAGCTTCTGCTTCTGGGGTACAAATCAGTTCTGACCTTAACATCTTCCTCGAATTCACACGGCTTGTCCTCGTCAATTCGGCCGATTCCTACGCTCCGACTCCTCGGAATTTCATTCATTGATCCTGTGGCCGGAGACTGCCTACCACCGTTCTGCTGCGGCTTCTTGACAAAATCCAACTCAATCTTGTCCCCCAAACTCTTGGTCGAAGCAGCCTTCACAAGCTCTCTGTAATCGGTGGAACCGTTACTTGAACTGGTCGAGCTGCCAACACTGAAGCTCCTCGGCAGAGCGGAGACTTGGCCCGCGGGGCACCCGGTCATAACGGTCGCATATTCGAAATGTCCAGAACATTCTGTCATGCTCTGAATATAAAAGTCTCTCACCTTGATCAAAGCCCTTATTGGCGCTTTCATGATCTTGGTGACTTTGCTCTCTTTATTACCCGCCTCGGTTTTGCTCATGTTTGAAGGAAAAAAATTCCCCCCCAAAAAAAATTATGGAAAAGGAAAAAGAAAAGATTTCTAGGGGATGGGTTTTGCAATAAACAGGATGTGGTTTTGTGTACAAATTATAGATTCTATAAATATTATTGGTTTGGAAGGACCAAGCTATGAAAGTGATGGATTTTTTGCTTTGGAGTGTGAAGACATGGAAATTAGGAGGTCAAGTAGACTTTGTCAAATTGAAGCCGGACTCGTAATATATATATATTTTTTGAAGAATGAAATTTTGTGCCTACTACAACAGGAAACACGTGTTTTTTTTTTTTATTTGTAATAAATTTTTTTTTCCTGAAACTAATTTAAAAACTTGGAATATGAAGAAGGAAAAGAGAAGAAAATTAGAATAATGGACACGCAACATATTCTGTTGCCCAAAGTGAGATTTTTATAATAAAGTCAATAGGATTGTTGATGATTAATTTTAGGTCAATTTTTTTTATTTGGTGTGTGAAAAAGAAAATGGATGGAATCTAATTAAATTTGGATTCTGACTTCAAAGAAAGGATTATTTATTTCCATTTGGAAATGATTTGGCGCTAATGAAGGAAAAAAATAAAAAGCTCTAGAGATTTTTAATCACCATAATTTGTTGAATGTGCTATATTTGCTTCAGCTAAGTTAATGGGGCCAAATTAAAATTTTCTTCAATTGGTAATGATCTCTTTGCCTGGCAATGACTTTGATGGGGATATGATTAGAACAACGTAGGATAGAAGAAAAAACATAGTAACGTACTCTAAAGATAAGAACAACTTGTTGGCATGTCCAATCACTAAATTGACATTCCTTTAGCAAAAGAAATCCCAAATTAAAAAAAAAAAAATTTACAGGACTTTTTCTTTATCCTTCCTAATTTTGATTTGCATACTTTGGAGAAGAAATGCCAAGTGCCGGCGAGTACTGCATTTCATATATTATACCCAAGAAATTCAAATTAAAACGACAAAATAAATATACGTACACACACACACACACACATATATATATATATGGGAGGCCTTTGAACTTTGTACTATATCTGAAATCAGCCATGTAATGTTCAAAATTTTTTAATTGAGCTTTTTACTTTGTATAGATTACGGGACTGGACATTTTCAACAATTGATGAGCTTATACATTAAAAGATTCTGACATTTGTAGATGAATTTATAAGAACGTATAAAATAAATAAGAGTAGTTATCTTAAACGTTATTTCTGTGGCTTACCGAATAAAATATAATATCTCTTTTTGTTTTTTTTGTTTTGAAGGGACATGAAAATCACAATTTTTTTTTTTAAAATCACATCTTCAGATCATAATCAAAATATTTACATATTATATATATAATCCCAGAAAAGAACTTGTGCTTGTGCGTAAGACAAAAAATTGACGAATTCTAACATCAGTTTCTTAATTAAAACATAAAAAGATACCTTGTAATAAGTTATGTTAATAGTATGGCTGAGAATTTTTATTGCGAATTATGATAGATTAGACCAAGAGCGGCTTATCGAATCCGTAGAAAGAAAATATTTGTTTGATGCATGTTGTGATTTTTTTGAACTAAAAGTCAGGGATTAAAGTGATTGCAGGAATAGTCTAGTGATAATCACATTTAACTTCACCTAAAGTTGTAAAATTTGAATCTCCCCATCCCCAAGTTCAAAAAGTGAGGGATTAAACTTCGTGTTTTATAGTGAAATCATTTATACCAGCAATTCCGATCCACATTATAATTGAGGTCATATGTATTATGAACAAGTATTTCTTTGTTGACAAAATCAAGATTAACGTCATAGCATTTGTTTAGAACAAAGGTTTTGACCTAAGTTTTTCATTTCAGTTTTTGTATTTTTTTTGAAAAATTAATAAAAATTATAATTAATTTTTGAAAAGTCAACCAACTTCAATCTCATATTTTCATTTTAAACCTTTGTTCTTAACGCAAGCTTAATTTATAAAAGCCATTTTGATTTTTTTTTTTTTTTAAATGAAACAAATTTCTCAATGGTTTGAAACTAGTTCAAGATTTACAATTGAATTAACCTTATTGATCCACCGCACCTATTTGAAAGCAGAGCCTACAATCATAACCAAGCCACAAAATTTACTTTGGAGAGAGCTTGAATCAAGTCAATTAATCTTAAGCTAAATTAATAGTATAACAACAAAATTTTAGTGGTTAAAGTGATTACAAGCATAGCCTCAACGTAATTGCACATCTGGCTCCATCAAAATGTAAGAGTTAGAATCCCATCACCGGCCACTTGAACATAAAGAAATAAATTAAATTAGGGAGGGGTTTAAAAATTTTAGGATATTGGAAAAATTTTAAGAATTGTCAAAAATTTTCAATGGGCTAACATGGGCCCACTGGGCTGCAGTAGCCCCCTGAGCCCATGGTGCCTTTGTCTCTCCTCCCACTGGCAGGGGTAAATAGTCATAAAAATATTAGGGTACTTTAGAAAAATGCACCAAAATCATGACTTTGATTATATTAGTAATCCACGTGATTAAATTATGAATATCAATTAGTAATTATAATTATAACTTTAGAATAAATTCATAAGGGGTAAATAATCATAAAAATATTAGAGTACTTTAGAAAAATGCAACAGTAAAAATATATATTTATCTATTTATTCTAAAGTATTAATTATAATTATTAATTGATATTCATAATTTAATCATCTGGATTACTAATGATAACAAGTTGATTATTAACCGTAGGTGAATAATTAATTGGTTCGGTAATTAATGGGTCACCGATAGCCGTAACCACCACTGCTGGTAGATAATTATTTGGTTACAAATTAGTAACCAGTTGATTACCAACATAATTATCTGATTACTGACTAGTTATCAATTGATTATTGGCTGGAGACTGCCGATTCTACAGGTTTTCTGGTTCCATCACTGGAATATCTAAAAAACACCAGATTCGACCAAAAAAAAAAAATCAAAATTCCATAAAAATCATAAAAAATTTAAGAACAAACAAATCGCGACACAAAAACACCAGAATACATCATAACCCTAAATTAAATTTAAAAAAAAAAAAAGATCTCTGAAAAATCCGAGATCGGAACTCCTCCGCCGATCACAAAAAACCGGATCTCGAACACTGTCGTCCACCGACAAACATTTAACAACCGGACAATCCATACAACACAAAACACATAAACAAAAGTTTCTCACAATATCCCAAATAAATCAAAATAGTATTCAGAAAAAAAAAAAAAAAAAAAAAAAAAAAAAAAAAAGAGGACACCGGAAATTGACCGCTGTAGGTGGAGAAGACAGATCTCCGGAATTGGCAGCTGCTCCGGTCGTAACCTCAAATTGCGTGTCGCTGCAGATATGGTCGAGTTGTGGAGAACCAGACCAAACCGGCGCTCATTCTCCTCCACACGGGCAAGCTTCAGATTCCGATCCGCTGTGGCAAGCTTCAGCTCAAGCAATGGCAACTGGTGATCTGACGAGCAGAACCGTTCTGGCGCGATATTGACCGAGCGACGGTGGCCATGCGTGACTTGGTGCAGAGAGATAGAGAGAGAGGGCTACCATGCTGGGCAAGAAAGGCAGAAAGAGAGAAGGGGGTTCAGCAGAGTCACGCGGGGGAAGGGGGAAGAGAGAGAGAGAGAGAGAGGGATCGGGGAAGAGAGAGAAAGAGAAATTAAACAAATAGTCATTAAATTGTTATGACATCGTCAATGTGTTATTTTTAATGATAGTTTTTAAGCGATCGTAACAATTGATCCACCCTTCGTTTTTGTGACATGCCCCCTAATTATCTCATGATGCTGAGAGACAGATTAATGGATCATTTGATAAATACATTTATTTTGTGTTGAATTCAAATGTGATATTTGTTATGGAATAATGATACATATCATGAAAAATTTAATTATGAATATCATGAATTATTAAGTGTTTAAATTTTATAAATTCTGTAAAACTGAAATAACTACATTGTCCCTATTTTGTTACCCCTAACAAGTTATTTTTTAGATTTATAATATATCATGAAACCTTTCTTTCATGATGTGAATCATTTTACTTTATAATATCATAAGCGTTTAAATGTCCCTTTTATACATTGCAAATGTAATGTATATTTGAATTTATTTATATTTCTTATTCTGATTTGTATTGGCGAGAGAAAGTTAACGTGATTGATAAAAGTAGATCGAAAAAGAGAATGGATAAATAATGTTTTAAATATATTTGTATTTGAAGGAAATATATGATACACCCAAATACACATTGCATTGTATTTAGATATACTAGACGATGAATGTGTCTTCCAAAATGCACTATAAATGCAAAGTCTAATTTTTTCACAAACTTGAAATTGGCATTCTTTTTAATTTTGACATACCATTCAACTTAAAATTTAACATGTAATATTTGTACAGGAATTTGAAACTTATTTTGTTGAAAATTTGAAATTCAAAGTTTATAGGATGTTGGAAAAAAAATATTTAATAAAAAAACATATATTCTGTGTGTTTGAAAGGAAAACCGTACCAACATTTTCATGTCGGGAAGTTAATGATCATTGTTTTTATTATTTCACTTAAATATTCAATTGCAATTTTTTTTTTCCATTAAATTACTTTTTGGCTTGGTAAATGCTCTCATAATTTAATAACCCTCTTTGTCCAAGTCCATATTTCAGATGGGTATGACATGTGCAAATTACACAAACATCCTTGCTATTTACCTTTCACCCCTTGGTTTTGGAAAAGATAAAAGCATCCCTTTATTTTCCTAATCGTATAAATACCATTAATGGAGAAAAAAGTCGTATAAAAAGCCATCTCGTTATTCAAAAGGGGCAAATGGTAGGGAGACTAGCCCACGGCGAGTTGCATAGATCTCAGGGTCTCCACCTCTGGCCTAGCGATCAATACGATCATGAGGGTTGAAACTTGCCTCACCCACAACAATCGCTAAGATCTAGGGGTCTTTGCCTTTGCAATCCTATGGTCGCAACCCACTTTGGATGAGTCGCCTCAGTATGGAGAGTTGAAACATCCTGTCTTTTGAATCTCTATTTCGTTTCTTTTTCTTTTTCAATTTTTTTTTCTCTACTTTTTGTTTCAGTTTTTAAAAGAGTACCTAACGGGGCAATATGGATATCGTCAAACCTTTTTTTGCTGTTAGTTAAGTAATCCACATCAAAAAGGTGGAGCCCTACTTTTTGTCAAAACAAAGGGGTACATTTGTATTATCAACGTCGAAATCTACCTAACAAGCAATTACTAGTAGAAAACAAATTAAGGGGAACCCCACTTTTTGTCAAAACAAAGGGGTACATCTGTATTGTTGACGACGAAATCCACCTAATAAGTAATCACTAGTAAAAAATCTGAATTGTATGATTGTTTTAAACCATCATATTCGTAGAATCCATAATCACTGTATGTCTATAAACAGTTGTGAAAAGTCCATGGTGCTGCACCTTTTTGCATTGGTGCAACGCATTATCTGAAAACTAAAGTCCTTGCTCAAGCTATAATTTCTTCAAACACTGTCCACAAATGAAATAAGGCTATCATATTTCACCGATATAACAAAAATGATAATTTTCCAGACATCAATAGATACGTTCACCTCATCATGAGAGCGGAAAATAAGGGAGTGCTCAAAATATAGAAAGAGGAGAGAACTTCAAAATTTGTGAGTAGAAGAATGAGTGGGAAATACTAGGGAAAACTTTAATTGATAAAAACTATCACTAAATTCAAGATCTCATGTTAAATCATTAAGAAAAATTAATCATAAGCGTACCTAAATCCATGAAAACAAATTAAAGAATGATGGAGTATTCCATAATTAAATCTCTTTAATTTCTTAAGGTGCTCTATGAACTCTCTCTCTTAATAGGGAAGGAGGAGGAGAGCAAATATTACGTATTATGATTTGACTTGAAGACCACAACCCTTATAATAACCTTTATATACTAACTCAAATTAGGTTCTCGTCAACCCTAATTTAATTAGTATTGGGTTTCTATATATTAAAACCCATACCCAATATATATCTCTAGAATCCAATTAACAGATTATTTATTTGGTCCTATTAAATTGAATAGTCTATAATATAATTGTCATTTAATATGTGAGTCCATAATAGGAAATAATAAAATTCCAATAGGAAAAATTCTGATTTTCTTACATGTATTTCGGGCTTTCGATGACCGTTTCTGAAACATAGTCGTCAAATATTGATATTCCATGACAATTATCAGAACTTTTTGTTTTTGTTGCGCTCTTTTTATAGAAGATTTGACGATGGTTTTTTAGTTGCATGGTTGATGATGAACAACTTGCAGCACCAAATCATGATAATTAGCCGGAAGCCAAAGAGTCAGAGGATATGCTAAGATACTAATTTTCGTTTAAATTAATAAAATGAATGCTCATTACGCCCCATATCTAAAAAATTATAAAATTAATCTTGATCCATCTTCAAAAGATATATTCTAATTTCTTAGGTTAGTTTTCGTTCAATAAGGTTTTTTTTTTCTCTTTTTTTTTTTAATTGAACTGAAACGTCCTATAAGCTACTTGTTAAATCATAACATCAAGTTAATAGACAAAAATTTATTCGGCTTGGGAATATTACAAGGAAAATTTGACATTGGATCAAAGAGGAAGAATTTTAAAATTTGGTACATTGAAGCAAAAATTAAATTTCTACTTCGAAATGGCCCCTAGATTGCCTACATGAGGTAGAACCGGAGAGATTAGATAAATCATATTTATGAATTTAGGTAAAAGGGTGGAGGTCATTAGTTAAAGTCTCAAATGTCTTACCATTTCAAAATCAATAATTTACAATAGAAAAACAATTATATAGTTTCAGTTGTATAATATACTTGGATGTTTTAGGAAAAGTAATAATTTAACAATCCGAAGCAACGAGCGTAGATTCAATGCAAGTACTCCATTAATAAATTAGCTTTTGAGTACATAACAGGAAGATAGCCCATTAGAACGTTTGGTATGCAATAATCTTTAGAAAATTGGAATCTTACGTATTCTCGTATTTGGTACAAGAAATAAAATTTTTTTCAATCTTAGGAAAATCTATCTCATAAAATTCCCTTTAATTAACTTATTTTGAGGTAATCTGAATCCTATCTAATGTGTTATTCAAATGTATGGGAATATAAGTTTTTCATCTTTAAAAAAAAAAAAAAAAAAATCCTCTTCATCATAAAGGACCTCCTTCCGTCCCCAAACCGTCATTGCACCTAGCCATCGCAGTCCTCTAGCGCACTCCGACAACCTAAACGCCATCATATACTACCACAACCTAAATGTTGCAGCACCCGAGCTTGTTGGAAGCCGTCGTTGCCACCCTGCCCTCGTCAGATATGGTCATCTCCAGCGAACCATGCCATTCCATCGCCGCCCAGGGTGAACCAAGACATCTCGCATCCTTGGCAAGCCACGAACCAGGATTGCCCAATTGCATTGGCTACCCCCTTTCTCTAACGCCCCTAGTGATGGCATGCCCGATGACCTCACCCCCACTAGATTGCAACGGTGACCAACTCACTCTGCCACCTATTGGGTGGGTCCGGAGGCCGAAAAAGAAAAATACAATGTAACAAAATTATAAAACTTTTGTAAGAATATGACTCGTTATATAAAGATATTAATCATTCAACATAATTATTAGTATGGCCTCGTTATTGTTGACGTTCATTTTTTACCTTCTAATCTTCAAGCTATTTTTCTCTCTAAGAATCAAAAGAAGTCGTTGAATCTTCTTGGACGTTAGTTCTTTTTGTTTGCTATGGCTTCGTTCACTTTAAAGATGACAGTCTAGAAAACTCAATTGAAAGTCTTCTCCCTAGAAAACACCTCCAAAAGTCTATTTAAAGCACTAAGGTTCAATGTGGCAAGAGGGAAGAAAATTCCCTTTCTACCCTTAACTAATATGCGCCCACTCCTTGTGCCCCAAGAGTGGGCATGCATGCCTCTTATAGGAGGAGTGCCATGTGTTGACTTTTTATTCTTTCAAATAATATTTTCCAATCATAATCCAATATTTTGACAACCAAAGTAATTAATTTGTTTAATAATTGACACATATTTATTATCATTTTTTTTAACTGAATTGACACGAATTTATTCTAATAATTAGGCTACGTTTGGCATAGAGGAATTGATGGAGGCTGGTGCCGCGGTAGAGGCGTGACGGGTTGGATAGCGCTTAGAAGGAGAGATGGAGGTTGCTAGTTCACACGGGGCAGCGCTAGTGGTGACTGTTTCCCAAGGTCTTGGTGAGTCTGGCGAAGGTTGCCATGGTTTGTGATTCAAGCTCCAGAAAAGGCCGGTGCATGCGAACTTTTGGGGGTAGCAAAATCTGGCGCATGCAAGCTTTGGGTGGGGGTGGGGGGGGGGGGAGCAAACTCCGATGTGAGCTTCGAGGGGCCATGAACTCTAGTTTTGGCATGGGTTGTAGATTGGCAAAAGGAAAGGGAGAGAAGTGCTTTGGCCACTAGGGTTTTTTCACTCTTAAGTTTAGACTTTAAAAAAATTAAGGGTCATGATCTATTTTGATAAGGTCAATGGCTATATTTCTTTGGGCATTTTTGTCATTTCAAATATACATTTAATAGAGTTAAGGGGAGGGGGTGTTGGTGTCATTTGTTTCGGTTAAAGGGGTGTCTCTGTAATTTTAGAAAAACAGAAGAGGTATCTGTGTAATTTACTCAAGAGAATCAGGTGAGTTAGGTTTTATTATTTTTTGGTGTATCTTTTCGGCTTCAACGGTTCAAAACCAATCAAACGACCAAAAAACTTTTGCCCCATCAACAGAGTGAATGGGTAGGTTTCATTGTAGAACTGGAGACGTCTCATCATAGAACTCCCCAAGGAAAAAATTTCAAGAAAAGATTTTGGCTGTTTTCTGAAAAATAAATAACTCATAATAAACTTTTTTTTGTCTTTTTCCCAAAAAGAAAAAAGTTTTTATCTTTTCTGAAAATTCTTGAGATAACTCACAATTCACAAGAGGATGTCCTGATTTGGACCCTTATTCCCAACATGTATACAATCCCAACTTTTTGTCTTTTCAAATCACACTCTTTCACGTCTCTATTGACCTCCTTCTTTCTTTTTCTTTACTTTATCGTTTATTTGTGAGTGCATAAATATTTTTAGACATTTCAAAAATGGGTGTCTAACATATTTTAGGACCTATTTGATAAATAAATTTGAGTTAAAATTTCTAAATTTGAATAATAATTTTTATTAATTTTTAAAAAAAGATAAATTTTTTTTTTAAAGAAAGATAAAAATTTAAATTTAAACTTTAAATTTAAACTTAAACTCCAATCAAAACCTAACATTTCTTGAATTTGTTTTTTATGGTCTTTTTCTTTGAGGTTGGTTAGAAAATTCAAAAAGTTGAGGGAACATAATTAACAGTCGGGCTGAAAATATAACTAATCAATTTCTGTGACGTCATCAGCATCTTTTACTGTTCAACCTTTTGTCTAATATGCTATTAAAATAAAAAAAAAGGAGACTTTTATAAAAAGGTAAAAAATTTTACCTTATGGAAAAGGTAAGATTCAGTAAATGAAAATGGATGAATTGAAAAGATACATCCTGTTAAACTAAGGAAATGTATGGTAAATAAGTTTAGTTTAAGATTTTTAAGTTTCAATAGTAATTTTTTAGAAAAGATAAAAAAATTTTTTAGAAAAGATAAAAAAATTTTTCAAAAAAAGATAAAAATCATGATAAAAAAGTTACAATTTAATTTAAAATAAATTTAAAAACAAACAACCTTATAAATATTGTCACGAATTCGACTACGGTCGCTGAAACTTGGGATTTGACTGCTTAGCCTTTGACAAAATGCCGTTCTATAAGATGGGAAAATGAAAAAGCAAAAAAAAAAAAAAAAGAAAATTATTTCTTTCTTTCTTTCTTTCTTACTTGTCGTTCAAGGGAAAACCAAAAAAGTGTTGGTCGATGAAAACTTTTAGTCTCTCATTTAAGGATAACCCATTTGTGTTCCTAGTTCTGCTTGGTAGATAATGCCGATAAATCAATATCCTTCCTTGTCTTGTTCCCTTAATTCAATCGGAAAATAAGTCCCTTAAAAAATAAATAAGCAAATAAATAGAGCAATAAAAGAAACTAATTGATGAATGAGTTTAGTTTAAGATTTTTAAGTTTTAGTAGTAATTTTTGTTAATTTTTAAAAAAAAAAAAAATTCAAAAAAAATAAAAAATATTTTCAAAAAAAGATAAAAATCATGATAAAAAAAAATATAATTTAATTTAAAATGAACCTTATAGTCAAACAGGTCTAAACCCTCTCACACAATCAAATTTTATGTCAGGAGAGAAAAAAAAAAAAAAAAAAGGCTAACTTCGATGGCCTTGGGTGGAACTCCGATGGTCTTGGTCGGCTGCCTACCGTCGCCATCGCTAGGGTGGGTCGCTGGAGCACCGAATGAGAAAACCCCACGATGGCGAGAACGCCGACGAGCACCCCTCCAATGCTTGTCGCCGGAGAAGAATGTACATCCGCCGAAAGTAGGGGAGGGAGGGGGGCAGACGGAGGCGATCGCGTAGGTCGTTGGTGGCCGTGGGTCGCATAGATCTAGCTGAGGGGGCAAGCCGTGAGGCCAGTGCCGAATCTCCCCGCTGTCGAGCCCACCGTGGCGATCATCTAGCCACGAGCCCATCGTGCCGAATTTGGACGCCCTGTGCCGTGGGTCGCGACCTAGGTTGCCGTCGAGCCTACCGTGGAGATCGAGCAACCCTCGCCTCCGAGGATCTGTGTGACCGACGGTTCCGACGACCTTTGAGAAGCCTGTCGGCGGCGCCGGGTCCTTCACGTCGCCGGTGAACTAGGAGAAAGAATTTTTTTTTTAATTTGGTTTGTAATCATATGCAATTTGATGCACAATAACTTTTATGTTCACAAAAAATCTTAACCGTCCAAATGAAATCAGGGGTCAAAATTTTTTTACAAAACTTTTGTCCAATAATAAATGGATAAACAGCCGGCCCCTTTTACTAGTACCAACCATCGCCAACTCTTTTTTAAAGTCCTCTTGGCTGTTCCAAACCCGGCACCATTTCTTTTTTTTTTTTTTTTTTGGAAGAAAACATGGTTACAAAGCTTGTCGCCAGAGTTTTGAAATGTATTTCTTTTCATCTTATAATCTGCATGGTGCTTTTCTCAGATCATGTGGTTCCTTCTTCAACAGTTAAATACCTGCCGGGATTTCCCGGTTCTCTTCCTTTCAATCTTGAAACTGGGTGAGAATCTAGCTGGTTTTCTCAATATTATCTATGTTATAATACAAACACATACATATACATATACATAT
Source organism: Ficus microcarpa (assembly GCA_025413485.1). NCBI lineage: Eukaryota > Viridiplantae > Streptophyta > Magnoliopsida > Rosales > Moraceae > Ficus > Ficus microcarpa. The sequence goes on along the minus strand of CM046379.1, from coordinate 327,312 downwards.
ACACACTCATATGTATATATATCATATATCATATATACTGACACATTAGTTTTTGCAGATACATAGCAGTTGACGAGAAGGAAGATGTTCAATATTCTATTACTTTGTTGAATCTGAAAGGAACCCAAGAGATGATCCTCTCATGCTCTGGTTCGTTGGTGGGCCTGGCTGCTCTGGTCTCTCTGCGCTTGCTTTTGAGATTGGTGTGTTTCTCACTTCTTTGAGCTCTCATTCTTCCATGAAATTTCACTATAATACTCTCTCTCTCTCTCTCTCTCTCTATATATATATATATTTTTTTTTTCTGTTTGACTCAACAAATGTTCTTCTCACTTAGCCCTTTTCCCATATTTCTCTGGGGCTTCGCCTTCATTTTTCTTTCTTCACTTACCCTTTTAACTTGGTATTTTCTGGGTTTCTTTTCTTCTTTCTTCTTAATTTCTCTTCTTTTCTTTCTTTTGTCTTGGTTTTATTTATTTATTTTTTGATAGTTTATCCGTTTAGTCCATTAATTATGAATATTCTGTCAAATTAATCTCTATTATTTTAATTTTAATAAATTAATCTTTGAACTTTTTTTTAACAATTTTGGTCCTAACACTATAACTGCGGTTCATTTCTAAAATTTAACTTAAATAATCATACCCTTACTTACAGAACGACTAATCGGGTATTTCGATAAATGAGTTTAGTTTAAAATTTTTAAGTTTTAATAGTAATTTTTCAGAAAAAACAAAACACTTTTTCAGAAAAGATAAAAAATTTTTTAGAAAAAGACAAAAACTATGATGAAAAAAATACAGCTTAATTTAAACTAAAATGGAAACTAAACTAACCCTAAAACTTTTAAAGAAATTATTATGTTAAGCATAAAATATTTTAGTTTTTTTGGATTTTTAATAAGAATGAATAATGAAATTTTCATACTTATGGTAAGTAACCCAAAAAAATCTTTCATCAATTTCAATGTTAAATATCAAAACCGACAATGGACTAATTAACAAAAGTTAAAAGTTCAACAACGAAAGCAACGTAATGTACAGATTCAAGACTACACAAACAAATTGTTGTTATTTCTAATTTTTTTTTTTTTTTTTTTCAAAAGAAGATGAATATCTGAAATATTGACAGTGCTACAAAAGGCATGATCTAGATCAACAGTCCAGGAAAAGTCAACTAAGAGAACACATGACCGTATATATGCAGACACATGAAAGATTAACTTGGGGTATTATCCTTCGTATTCCGGAATTAATTAACTAGTTTTTTTTTTAAATTAATTAATTTACTAGTTGGTAACATGATTTGGTTGGATTCTAGAATAAATTTTAACTTGCATTTCAAAATAATTATTGGCGATATGTGGACAACAATAGTTCCAATTCAGTTTCTGATGATTTTTCGCGAGTTTTTTTTTTTTTTTCCTAATTATTTTAGTAAGGTTTATATGCTGTATGATCTTTTTTTTTTTTTTTCTTTCATTATTTTGTTTTTATATGAATATATTATGCGGGAGGAAGAGGCCTCAACGTCAATAAGTCGTGTTTGGTATTCTTTCTTAATCGGATTGTTGTTTTCTGGTGAAAAAAATAAGGGACCACTTTTTTTTTTTTCCCCTGTTTTTTGTTCCTAATAATTTTTTTGGTTTAGAAAAATAGGGTACCGAAATATTGTTTTTGTTTTCTATCATTTCTTTCAACAAATGTAAAATGATGTAGTGGCAGAACAAACAATGGAGGAATTGGGAAATCTTTTCATTAACACTGGGCAGTATATATATATATATATATATATATATATATATATATATATAATATAACGTATATGGCAGCTAAATCTAAGGCTTGAAAGCCGTGATCCCCTTTTTGTGGGATTTGAATTACACTAGTTTAAAAAGTTAAATAAAGTATGGAAGACGTAAATATACAGCTAATACAATACAGCTAATATAATACATTTCCTAATAACAAAACGTAAAAAATCCAAATAGAGTCGACAATTCCATTTCTTGTAATCATCTAGAACACACGTGGGACAGTTTTTTAAACGTTATATTTTTTTAATTAATTTCTATAAATTTCATATACTTTGATTTGATGTTTATCTAATTAAATATGTAACATCACATTTACGTACTGTCACATTTCTAGGTCCCATTCGGTTTAATATGATTGAATACAATGGCAGCTTACCAACATTAACACTGAATCCATACTCGTGGACAAAGGTACACAGTTCATTATATACTTTTTGGGTTTCTTTTTTTTTTTTTTTTTTTTAATTTTTTTCCCTTAAATTAGACTGTTGTCTTCTAAACTTATGTTCAAATGCAATTTGTATACTAAACTTCTAATTTTGGTAATATACTCTCTACAGTTAAAAATATTTAACAAAATACTTCCAATTAATAACTTTGTTAATTTTTTTTGTTAATACAACAATTGGCATGTGACTTGCACATTAACAGTTAATCAATGACATGAATGGTAATTTTAATCTATTTTAATCCAAAGTTGTTGGATTTAGAGTTTTTTTTTTTCTTTTAGTTTTTAGAATAGAAACGTTAAATTATGATTGTTTAAAATATAAATTTTGGATTAATATCAATAAATTAAAGACCTTTCATACTCTTAATTAATGAATTACTCATGAGCAAGTGACATGTCAATTGTCATCAAAAAACTAATATATATTTTAAGTTTAAAAGGAAAAATTGTCAAAATTAAAAGTTCATGGGGAAAACTACAAATGTCTTATAAGATAGATGTGGTTATGGTGCATAAACAAGCCTTTTACTTTTTAGAATCTTCTACTTCTCTTTTTTTTTTCTTTTGTGATTCAATTCTGTGGCAATTTGCAATAATTTTGTAGGTTGCAAGTATAATATTTTTAGATGCACCTGTTGGCTCTGGATTTTCATATTCAAGGAGCTGGGAAGGGTCCCAGACGGGAGACCTTGTGTTTGCTGATCAGAGTTTTGTTTTTCTAAAAAAGGTGAACAAGCAATTCGATTTGCATTCCTCAAAAGTAATAATTTTTTCATTATTAAAAAAGATATTTCGAATGACAGATTATTTCTAGTATATTTTTAGTAACTGTCATATAATAGCAGTCATATATTAAAAATAAAAGGCAGTGTCATAAATATACATTATAAAGAAGGGTAAATTTCTATAATGGTCTCTGAAATTTTATGGAAGATAATGTTTCGTCCTCAAATAATTTTTTTTGTTTGATAGCCCATTGAACTTTTAAAAGAAGATGCCAAATGAGGTAACATCGTAGTAGGCATTAAAATCTAGGTGGATCTCTCACGTAATACGACAATTCTATCAAATCTACTAAATTAACCCTAAAGAAAAACAAAAATAAATAAATAATTTGGTATTGTTCATCATCTTCTTCCACCTCTCAGTAACAAAATTCAGGTTTCAAGAGAACCTTTAAATTTTTTTTTTTTGGTTGAATAAAGAGTCTAGTGGTGACCCATCATTTCCTGTTTTTAAGACTCCACACAGATAAAGATAATTCTCCTGAATTAACATATGATTCAAACCTCTGACCTTTTACTTGGTGAGATCCTTTAAGTTAAATCCCATGCCAACCTACATGGCTACATCCACCTTTGTGTGGGCAAGAGAACCCTTAAACCATGCCAGTGCCACCATATATAGACTCCTCAAAATAATGGTTTCTCTAAACAAAAAATTCAGGTCAATGACTCAACAATATCACAGATTCAAATAATTCACAAAAGAAAATATGCATCCATCCAATGCCATCACCCATCAAGACCGCAATGAATCCAGAGAGTACCAAATTTGATTTGTTTTTTAGTTTTCGTTAGTTTTAGTTTTTCTTTTTTTATATTTCTTAACCTTAATTTCAATATAAGTTTTGTCTTGCCAAAATGCCCTTTTTAATTGTGTCTATATGCACTTCACATGATGGCATTGTAGATCTGTCCATATTGAAAGATTCATTAATTCGTCACTCCTTTTGAGAATTTAGGAAACTTTCAATAAAATAAAAATAAAAAATTTGACAACCAAACAACACATTCATAGAAAATTCAACCACCATTATGGCAATTTATCCCAAAAAAAAAAAAAACCTTCATTAAAATACAAACATAAGAATTTGTAGTTGCGAGGTGACATTGTCGATTGAACAGTTTCTTTACTCTCCTTGGAGTTGACTCTCAGCTTGCCTATGGAATCTCAAGGGTCTATTGGAGGGTATTAACATGAGAAAATTAGAAAGAGAGTCATGTTTTGAGTATCTATTTATAATTTTACCTGCTCTAATATTAAAGTTGATAATTTTAGTATTATGAAATGATAAAATTATTAATTTTAATATTATTATGGGCATAAATATTAGAAGGTATCAAATTTATGACATTCTTTTGCATATAAACCTATTATTATCTAGTTTCTGAGATCAAATCTAAAAAGAGGTATTATGTATGAAAACTATGAACTTGTGATGGATTAGGTTAGTTTAGGCTGAGCATAACTGAGAATGAATCAGGTCCTATGAATGATGTTATATCTATGGTTCTAGTAGATTTCCAAATGGACAGTGAGCAGAAATACGAGAACTTTACGAATCTCTCTCTCTCTCTCTCTCTCTCTCTTTTCACAACAAAAAGGTTGGGCCCAAAAAACAACGACAGACAAGAGGGGGGCGCCCAAAAAACGACAGAGAAAAGAGGGGGGCCCAAAAACCAACGACAGAGACAAGAGGGGGGGCGCCCAAAAAACGACAGAGAAAGGAGGGGGGCCCAAAAACAACGACAGAGCCAAAAAAACGACAGAGAAAAGAGGGGGGCCCAAAAACAACGACAGAGACAAAACGTATGACTTTAGTGATTGGCACTTATAAAGAATCACTGGAGACCTGCGAGTAATTACTTTCTGGTGGTTCTTCTACGGTAAAAGGTGTAGAACGATTTTCTTATTTGAGAAAAGAAGGTGTCAAACTCGTTCTGACTCGTTTCTTTCTTAAAATTGACATGGCTGAACCTTAGGGATATAGTCCAAATATAAGTGTGTGGCCTTTTTTCTTCACAAAGCCAAACAATTTATAGCGCAGTTTTTTTTTTTTTTTGTCTTTTTATTAAAAATAAATACAAATTTATTATTCACATTTTTAAATTTCTTTTAAAACTTAAATTTTAAAAATCCATACATTTAAAAAAATTTACTATTGAAACTTAAAAATCTCAACTCAAACTACTTCACCAAACGGGCCCTTATTAGTTCAAGTTAAAATGAGATAATTTTACTTTAAATTACATCGAATTCTAGAGGAACGAAACAACATCTATATTATGATTTTTTTTTTCTCTGAGTACAATTCAAGTGTTTATACTTTTTTAACTTTGAAACAATTCATTTTTAATCAAATGTACATTTTCAAAACTTTAACTCAAATCTAATTAAAGTATCTCTAAAACTACAACTCAAGTAGATTAACCAAATGGACACTCTTCCATGGCACGATGTCACTCTTTATTTCAAAACTTGCTTGAAAGGTTGCAGTGCATTTGAGCGGCATTTGGTTTAAGACCAAAAAAATTATATATATATATATATATATAGTTCTGCGTCAGCTTAAAAGCATTTGTTTACTTGCACATGACACTCAAACTTTGGTTTTTTAATTTTAATTTTAATTTTAATTTTAATTTATTTATTTTTAACTATGTTTTTGTTTTGTTTGGCAGTGGTTACTTGCACACCCAGAGTTCAGCTCAAATCCACTCTATTTAGGCGGTGACTCATATGGCGGCTTTATAGTCCCTATATTGGCTGAAGAAATAGCCAAGAGTAATGATATATAAAAGTCAAAATTAATGGTTATTGTTTGCTATTTAGCGTCTATAAAATTGGAAGCAAAATAACAAGCTTTTAATGATACTACAGGTATTGAAGCCAGCCAAACCCGAGAATTCAATTTCCAGGTATGTTTCTATTAACAATTATCAATTACTGACAAAAACATACATATTTTTTAATATTTAAAGCATGAAAGCTCTTTATATCCAGGGTTATTTGGTGGGAAACTCGAAAACAGATCCATACTATGATTACAATTTCAAGGTTCAATTTGCCCATCGCATGGCACTTATATCGGATGAACTCTATGAGGTTAGATTTCATATTTATTTGTAAGGTTTTTAGCACTAGTGTCCTTTAAAATTTTCTACTTTTAAAAACTTACCTCCCAATCTTTTAATTTTAATTACTTATCCATTGAACGTTTTGAATTGTTGCAATATGCCTTATTTCACTTACTTTCTATCAAATTGAGGATTGAAATTTGGAAGACTTGTATTATGATTTGAATTGGATTTGGACATTTTGATCACATATATGGGATTTTCCGTTCTCAAATTAAACAAACGTGTGGACTTTCTTTAATCAATTTAACAGGAAGACAAGTAAAATGAGGTACACTATGACAATATAGAAAGTTTGGATGGCAAATTGTCAAAATTAAAAGTTCAGAGGTAAGTTGTCAAAGGTCAACAAAGTTTGGGTCTTAGTTTTTATTATGAATCCAAAACAAATAAATTGTTCAAAAGTTTTATAGTAAGAATTCTTATGATAAACTTTTTAAATTTTCTCCCCCAAACTTACGTGCATGTTGCAATTTACCACTTGAACGTCAAAATCAGTTATTCTCTCTCCTTGAACTTTTCAAAAACATTAAAAGTAAGCTCCATAGATGAGGGGAAAAAAATTTTTTTTTTCCTTTTAAAATCTTTGTTACATCCAAAGTTTGGACAAGATTGGATGGAGATAGTAAATTTGATAACGCATTTCAAAATTAGGGGTGGGACAAGCACAACATGTTCACAAGTCCACGAAAATTTTAAAACTTTCTCAAATTTTGTAACAACGATTTTATTGATCTCAGTCAGTGAAGAGGAACTGCGAAGGACAGTACCAAGGAAATCACGACAACGACACGCCATGTGCCAATGATCTTAATGCTATCTCACTCGTATGAAGATCTGTCCCTCTTGTTTTTAATAGATCCTAGCTTATGGTTATTATTTTTAGTTTTTGTTCTTTGGCTCACTGAATAATTTTGCCTTTTTTTTTTTTCTTCAATAGTGCACTGAAAACTTGAACGAGCAACAAGTCTTGGAGCCCATGTGCAAATCAATCTTCTCTGCTAATGGGAAGATGGAAGAGATTAACCGAAAATTACTCCTAGAGAAGCCATCTGACCCTAAATGGCTTCAACCAAGCCTTAGTTTTGGAGGTCCACCTCCTGATTTTCCTGAGTTTGGGTGTCGGGTAAACCTGATCTTAAGCTCTCTTTAATACTGTTTTTTTTTTTTTTTTAATAAAGGGACAATAACAAATACCTCCCTTGTGTCTTGTTAAAATTTTATGTTCCACTTTTTTTTTTTTTTTTCAGCAGTGTCGTATTTATACCTGATGTTTTACACACTACTTTTAAAACCTTCCTGGAGGAGAGGTCTCTGCGAAGGTTTCTAATACAATTTCTAGACGAGGGTTTTAACACGATGTGTAAAACATTGGGGATAGATATAGCACTCCTAGAAAGAAAAAAAAAAAAAAAAAAAGTCTAATGATATTATGATATCTTGCTAAATGATTAATTGATCAACTTCTTTTGAAGAGATATGAGAACCTCCTGGCCTATTTCTGGGCAAATGACAAAAGTGTTCAAAGGGCGCTTCATGTTAAAGAAGTAAGAGAATGTTGCCTCGGCTAATTTACATTGAACAATTTAGGGAAAAAAGTTCCTAAAATATTATGAGAAAGTTTTGGTTAAACTTTGCAAAAATGAATCAGGGATCGATAAAGACATGGATAAGATGCCCTAAGAACCTACCTTTCGAGACACAAATCGAGAGTGTTGTTAGCTATCATCAGCGTCTAAACTTGCGAGGCTATCGAGCTCTGGTCTACAGGTTTGGCTGCACTTAATTATTATGAAAAATTAATAAAGTGGTGAGATTGATACTTATTGATTTCATTTTAACATTTCAAAAATGGTGATTTAAAAAACCGAAAAGATTGAGATCTTACAAAGAAACGTAATTATCTTTTCGTAGTGGAGATCATGACATGACGATCCCTTACATTGGAACACAAGCATGGATCAAGTCTCTGAATATTCCCATTGTTGATCAGTGGAGGCCATGGCTGGTTGATGATCAAATTGCAGGGTAAACTACTACTTGACTTCTTCAACTTTACGTAGGAGTTATATATTCTGAACTTGTTTCCTATTTACTAGTTCAACCGTCATTTATGATCTGTTTGTTTGACGCAGATACGTGACCTTATATTCAAAAGGCATTTCATTTGTCACTGTCAAGGCAAGAACTGCTTTTCCTCGACAATATAATTTGTTTCATTAAGCTAAAGATAAATATACTACAATTTTTTTTTTTTAGACGAAGGGAAGAATGAACTAAAAGAAAATTGACAAAACTAAGATAAAATATGTGCATTTGTATGTGCTTGTGTACAGTGTGGGGTAGCTAAGTGTAGGTATACAGCCTCCACTGAAGTTTTTTTTTCTTTTAATTTTATCTTGAAAATTATATGATTTTTCTTTATTTTTTTTTCCTATTAAAAATTGAAAATCTACGATATGGTGCCACTAAATTTTCACCTTTCGGCTTTGTTGAGTCCACCCTATGTTGTGGATTGGACAATTGGGCCATGCCCGATAGTGCTTAAAGTTAAAAAAATAAAATAAAATAAAAGGGGAAGCTGTAAGCGTGTGACGAAAGTAGAGGGGGAGAAAAAGGGGAAGAGAGAGAAAAAAGGTAGGGTTTTTGATTTGTGCAAAAAGATTGGAGGGTGACACCGAATGTATTCAAATTTAAAGTGATGAATCCTTACAACGAGCTTTTATCATCCATCGATTCTGATTTTCAAATTGGAGTATCTATAAGGTGCCTATCCTAAATATCCAGTATAAGACTTAGAATTAATTTTTTTGATGCTATGGGTTGACATCTATTTTGTTGATGATGAATTTACTTGTTTAGTCAAGATTATGTTTTATCTTGATGATTGTGAGCCTCTAGTTGTATTTAGAGATAACTTTATAATCCCATTATTATTGATATAGTAGGAAGTTGATATCGGATTATGGTCTCGTGGTTTTTCCCTTCACGTTGGAGAGTTTTCCACGTAAAAAATTGGGTGTCTCTTGTGTGGTTGATTATTTTGATTTATTGTTGTTTTGGTTGATTTATTGGCTTTGTGGAAACTTATTTGTATAACCCATTTTCTAACACAGAGGGAAAGTTTAATTTGTGGTTTTCTCAAGAAAATTTTATATATCAATATTATTTAGAAAAAATTATATGCTCCTATTGAAATTTATATCTGGTTCCATTAATATATAACAATATGTGTATCTACATATCTTGGTGTATTGTATTAATTAGAAGTTTGGTGTGTTGTTGTAGGGAGGTGGACATACAGCTCCAGAATACCAGCCTAAGGAATGCTTTGCCATGTTCAAAAGATGGACCTCTCAGAGCCACTTTGACAAGCTCTCTGCAATGAATAGCTATATTGCATATGTATATGTATATTACCTTTCTTTGTGGAAAAAAAATATTCCAGTCAAGAACAGAAAAAACTTTTTTCAAACACTTTATGGGAAACAAATGTTGAACTTCTGATTTTCAAACTTAGAAGCAAGACGAATAGGCTAGTAATTGGAAGATTTTTATATGGACACTACTGTCCTCCATCCTTCACAAAAAGCAGTATATCTCTTTTGACAGCTCATACTTTTTTTTTTTTTTTGGAGAATAGCTCATACTTTAATTTTACATCTTTACAAATTTTGTGAAGCCTAATTTTTACAGCCACACACATACATATATATATGTGTGTGTGTGTGTGTTTACTTTCTTGGATGTGTTTTACAGGCATATATATATGCAAGTATTTTCTCAGTTATATGTGTCTTCAGTAGGAGGACTCGTGAAACCCATCATACAACCAAATAAAGTGTAATAACATGCTTGGATATAAGAATTACAAAAGAAAAGGTGACAGATGAAAAATGGTAAATATAGTGTTTAGCGAATGAAGTCTATAATTACATCATACAATCAAATAAAGTGTAATGACATGCTTCGATGTGATTCATGCCAAAGATATCTTTTGGGTTATATAGTCCTTGTGTTTTTATGTACTTTTTAACTTTTAGGTTTTTGATATTGCGTGCAAGCCCAACAATTATGTTACTGCTTATCTCAGGTGCTGTTCCGTTCAGCTCTTTGTTTGCTCTTTATAGTGTCAAGAATATTGTTTAGAAATATTTTATCGAATTATCAAAAGGTGTGGTTGTTTTATTACTGAATAGTGTATTGCATCAATAATGGGCCAGAGTGCTATTTTTGAACTGATTGCTTCCCTTATCTGTAGTCTGATAGTGTGTTCTAATTATTTTCACTCTCATTTTTATTGATATAGGTTGTATTTTCTGATGTTTGTAATTTATTTAGCTTATAACATGTTCTTGATTGTCTTACAAGAAATTTTAGGAGAAAGATTGGATTCTTAGAATCTTTAAGCATTTGATATGTGAAATGATTGGTGAACTTTGGTTGATGGGGAAAAAAAAAAGTGAAAGCATGAAACAAAGATATTGTAGATTTGACAAAAAGAAGCAGAGGCATATTGTAATGTTCTTTAGAAAAAAAAAAGATCAACAAAATAGACACTGAAGGGAAGTTAAAGGACCATTCTAGCACTAATTTGAGCAATCACTTTTTAAATGAGTTTTATTGTTGTGTATAAAATTTAAAATTTAGATATGAACAATAACTATAATGAGTTTCTTAGTTGTTGAACGTGTCTATTTCTTTTTTTTAATTATTATTATTATTATCACGATCATGTTTCTGCTAGCTAAGCGTGTTTATTTCCAATCCATTTTTAATTAAGATTATCGCAAGAGTTGAAATTTGTTTTTCTACTGTGGTAATAATAAGCATTATTTTTACAAACGGGCTGAAGATGGATGCGAAGAATATTTGAAACCACTCTCGAACCAGCACATAGATTTTGATCCTAAATGATACCTCGTAGTCAGTACTCTCAGTACTCCTACGATCACCAAGACCAACCTTCCTAAGTGGACTTCTTCTTGACTAAATCTTGCAAGTATTTTAATTTTGCACAGAGAAGATGTGATGAACAACGGCAACCATGGAAGGTGAAGGGAAATAGAAAGGTTTTTTTTTTCTTTTTTTTAACCAAAGAAATCAATTTTTTCTTTGTTAATTTCCAATTTTACCTTGAGAAATGGTGCATGTGAGCAGCACATGGATCATTCCATCCAAATTTCTTAAACTGTGTTATATTGGACTGGTCGTGCCAAGAATCCCAAATTTAGGGGGCTGATTGCCATGATTTTAAGTTCAAGGACTAAATTGCCAAATTTAAAAAGTTCAGGGGACATTTGTACAAAAAAGCCTTTAATATTTAGGGATGCTCTTGCTCAAGGAGATAGCTGTCCAGACCACTGGAGAATTTCTGCATGCAAGTTTCCTGTTGAACACAGTTTAGTTCCTTCTTTTCAAATGGTGTTATAGGGTTGTCCAGGGTTTCTGTACTTGGGCTCCTATAAGAAGTAATTTTATTGTTTGGTAACTTCTTTTGGTCCTTCCTTTAATACACTGCTGATGTCCTCTAAATAAACAAAAAGACTACTTTTTTTCTGTGCTAGCTTAAAAACATTTTAGCTACTTGCTCATGGCATTCAAACTTTGTTTTATTTTGTTTTCATTTTTTTTTTTTAACCTATGCTTTTGTTTGGTAAGGCAGTGGTTACACATACACCCAAAGTTCATCTCAAATCCACTCTACATAGGCGGTGACTCATATGCCGGCTTTATAGTCCCTGTAGTTGTTGAAGAAACATATAAAACTTAAAATTATGACCTTATTATTTGTTATTTAACGTCAATAAAAGTAGAAGCAAAATAACATTACTCTTAAGGATGCTACAGGTATTGAAGCCAACCACACACCAGAACTTAATTTCCAGGTATGTTTCTGTTAACAGAATATCAATTTCTGATTGAGGGTTTTTTTTTTTTTTTTTTTTTTTAAGCATGAAAAAACCTTTATATCAAGGGTTATTATATGGTGGGGAACCCAGTAACAGATCCATATTATGATGACAATTTCAAGGTTCTATTCGCTCATCGTATGACACTTATATCGGATGAACTCTATGAAGTTAGCCTTAAGATTTTATTTGTAGAATTATTATTTCTAGTGCCCTTTAAATTTTTCTATTTTTAGAAACTTACCCCCTCAAATAATTTATCCTCAAACTTCTTGATTGTTGCAACATGCCCTATCTCACCAACTTCTTATAAAATTGAATATTTGAATTTGGGAGATTTATATTAGGATTTGAATTGGATTTCAATATTTTTGATTAGATATGAGAATTTTTGTTCACAAAATTAGATGCACGTGGGGGCTTTTCATAATCATATTAACCAAAAATTAAGTAAAATGAGTTCTACGATAACAATTTGTAAAATTCGGAAGGTAAATTACCAAGATTAAAAGTTCAAAAATAAATTGCCAAATGTCGACAAAGTTTGAGGATAACAATGCTAAAAACCATAATTTGTATTGTGAATTCAAAACCAATAAATTGTTCAAAAGCTTTCTTGTAAGAATTCTCCTGATAAACTTTAAATTTTCTCCCAAAACTTACGCGCGTGTTGCAATTCGCCCCTTAAACGTCAAAATCAGTTATTCTCTCTCCCTGAACTTTTCTTTTCAAAAGCATCAAGCTGTAAGCTCCAGAGATGAGGGGATTTTTTCTTATTTTCATTTTTAAAACAACATAGTGACATCCAAATTTTGGGCAGGAATATTGGATGGAGATAGTAAATTTAATGCTTCGTACAATTTGGGGTAAATAACACATTTTGAAACTTGGGGGGACAAGCACAACATGTTCATAAGTTGGGGAATATTTTAAAAACTCTCTTTAAGGTCTCGTTTCGCAATTTAACTCAAACTGTACTTTTTCATTTCAGTTTTTGTCTTTTTCTGAAAAAGTTTTTGTCTTTTCTGAAAAGTCAACAAAAATTTTCAATTTAAACTGTACTTTTTCAAATCAAACTCATTTACCAAACGGACCCTAAATTTTTGACAGCGAGTTTATTGATCTCAGTCAGTGAAGGAGACCTGCGAAGGACAGTACTATGGAAACCACAACAAAAATACGCCATGTCCCGATGATCTTAATGCTATCTCACTCGTATGAGATCTGCTCCTCTTGTTTTTAATCGAACCTAGCTTATATATATATGTATATATTTGGATAAGAGTCTAGTTCACGGTTATTATAATTATTACTTTTTATTTTTTGGCTCACAGAAAGTATGCCTTTTTTCTTTCCTCCACTGTGCTTTGAAAACATAAACGAGCCACAAATCTTGAAGCCTGTGTGCAAATCAATCTTCCCTGGTAATGGGAAGATGGAAGAGATTAACCAAAAATCACTTCCAGAAAATCCATCTGACCCTAAATGGGTTCAACCAAGCCTTTCTTTTGTAAACCTGATCTTCAGCTCTACTGTTTTTTTTTTTTTCTCATTTAATTAATATAGTGGGGTTTTTGTTTCTAATCCAAGAAAAAAATGTCTAGTGATATTATAATTTGGCAACTGATCAATTGATCAACTTCTTTTAGAGAGATATGCGAATCTCTTGGTCTATTTCTGGGCAAATGATAGAAGTGCTCAAAAAGCACTTCATATTAAAGAAGTAAGAGAACGTTGCCTCGGCTATTTACATGGAGCAATCTATAATATATAATAAACTTTTAGTCACGGCATCTTTTATAAAATTTTTAGTCACAGTATTTTCAGCCACAGCATGACAAAAACTTTTCTTGTGACTAAAAACCTCGTGGTTAAAAGTTTCAGTCACAATAAATATTTGTGACTAATTATATATTAGTTAGAGAGTTGTGATTAAAAAGTGACATGTAGTCACACAAAAATGCTGTGATTGAAAGTGTTAAAAGTAAATGTTTGACTAAAAGTTCAATTGTTATGATATGTGGAAGAAATTGACTAAAAGTTTTAGTCACAATAAATATTTGTGACTAATTACATATTAGTCAAAAGGTTGTGATTAAAAAGTGACATGTAGTTAGACAAAAATGTTGAGATTTAAAGTGTTATAAGTAAATGTTTGACTAAAAGTTCAATTTTTTATGATATGTGGAAGAAATTGATAAAAAATGTTCTGTAAAAGTTTTAGTTTAACTATGTGAAAATGACTTAGGGATCGATAAAGACAAGAATGAGATGTGCTAAGAACCTACCTTACGAGACATAAATCGAGAGTGCTGTTAGCCATCACCAGCGTCTAAGCTCCCGAAGCTATCGAACTTTGATTTACAGATTTGGCTGCACTTAATTATTATGAAAAAAAATTAACAAAGCAGTGAGATAGATACTTCTTGGTTTCAATACTTTTAACATTTAAAAGATGGTGATTAAAATAACCCAAAATATCTGAGATCTTAAAAAGAATTAGGCTTTGTTTGCCTCATTATCTCATTTCAACTCAAACTGTACTTTTTTTTTTTTGTCTTTTTCCCAAAAAGTTTTTTGTCTTTTCTGAAAATTCAAAAAAATTTACTATTACAACTAAAATATTTCAACTCAAACTAACCAACCAAACGAATCCTTAAAGTAATTATCCTCTCGTAGCGGAGATCATGACATGGGAATGCCTTACTTTGGAACACTAGCATGGATAAAGTCTCTGAATATTCTCGTTTAGACCTGGGAATTCGGGCCCCCGGCCCGGCCTGGCCTGAGCCCGATGAGCCATTCCAAAACTTCGGGCCGGCCTGAAGTTTTGGAATATAGGCCCGGCCCGGCCCATGGGCCGAGAGCGGGCCGGGCTGGGCCCGGATCTTTTTTTTTTAATTTTATTTTTTATTTATAATTTTTGAATAAATTTGTATATTTTTGATAATTTAATAATTTATCTTAATATTTTATCTTAGATAAAAAATAAAAAAAAATTTATACTTTATTAAAAAATGAGGATATTTTGTTAAAAGTTTTTTTTTTTTAAATAATGAGCGGGCCGGGCCGGCCCATCGGGCTTAAATTTTTCGGGCCGGCCCGGCCCTAACTATAGGGCCAGGCTTTTACCGGGCCCATAAAATTCAGGCCGGGCCGGCCCGGGCCACCGACCGGGCCAAAATTACGGGCAGCGGGCCGGCCCATTTGGCCCGGGCCAAATTCCCACCTCTATTCCCGTTGTTGGTCAGTGGAGGCCATGGTTGGTTGATGATGAAATTTCAGGGTAAACTAATAGTTTACTTCTTCAATTTCACCTATACTACTGTAATTTTCGTCCATGATCTAATCGCTCGTTGCAGATACGTGACCAAATATTCAAAGGGCGCCTTACATTTGCTACTATCAACGCAAGAACTGCTTTTCCCCTACACTAAAATTTGGTTTTAGTAAGCTAAAGAGATATGTCACATTTTTTATTTACAAGAAACTCTCTCAAAGGAGGGGATGAACTAAAAAAGAAATGAAAAACTAGATAAAAACCCATGTATTCGCATGTGCATGTGTATATGTGTATACATGTGTATGTATATACATACATTTTTAACATATCGAGTTGTGTTTTATAAGAAGGTTTTTGTGGTGCTGTAGAGAGGTTCACATACAGCTCCAGAAAACCGGCCAAAGGAAGGCTTTGCCATGTTCAAAAGATGGACCTCTTAAGAACCACTTTTACAAACTCTGCGATAATAACCAGCTGATTTCGGAAATTATAAGCTTGCTGATTATGCTAATAATTGCAAGATTTTCCAAGGGACACTGCTTTACATCTCATAGGTTGCCCGTTTAAAAGTGTTCCTGCAACTGAAGTGGTCTTGCTTTACTATTTCTGTATATTTAGTAAATAGTTCTTCCTTGCTCGGAGGAAATTAACCGGAGAACGGAAAAAGACATGATACGATGTGATTTAATCCTACGTTACACTAAACAAGTCGAATATGTGTTATAAGCTATCATCGCAATTTCAACTCGAGAGGCTATCGAGCTCTGACTACATTGGCTTGGCCTTGGGAATGTTTTGCCATGTTTAAAAGATGACTCTCTCAAGTACCACTTTGATACTTGTATAAGCACCCTTTTTTTCTCTTTATTATTGAGACATGATGAATCTGTTAATATTATTTCTTTTGCTATGAAGTGGTCGATCAAAGAATGCAGTAAAACTTGTCATGGAATTTGATTTCTTGCTTGTTAATATTTCAAAGTTTGAGGAGAAAGATGGTTACAAATTAAAGTTCATGAGCTATTTTGTGTGACAAAACTTAAAAGTTCACTAGGAAGATGTGAAATTTATCCTTAAAAAAAAAAAAGAAAGGTAAACTGTGGATAATCGTAAACTTCTGGGGACAATGAGAAAATATAAATGCATAACAAAACGACATTAACTAAGTATACGACACCTAACTTCCCTCATAATCATGAATAATAAAATAAAAAAATAATTTGAAAAAAAAAAAAACAACAACAACAACACTTGACAAACGACAAGCATTAAAGCATGCATAATGGAAAACGACAACATTCCTTAACAACGGCAAAACGACAAAGGTCTAGAAAACGGCCCCCTTTTTTTGGGCGCGG
>CM046379.1:206372-308017 GCA_025413485.1 Ficus microcarpa | reverse complement strand
ATAAAGACCAAGATCAAGAAAAAATGAGAAAATGGGCAGAAAAAATGAGAAAAGAAAATTGAGGAATTTGAAGATGAAGAAGAAGAAGAAGAGGAAACTATGTGAAAGAGGCCGTACCAGACAGGCCAAGGAAGGGGAAAGAGGAGAGAAAAAGCCTGTTTGGCTCCTCCTTTGGCTCTCTCTGCTTTTGGGAAGTTGCCTGAAAACCCTTCACGGAAAAACAATAAAAGTCACAATAAATTAAATTTAATCATTAACGCAGTCATAGTAAAAAATATATATACATTGTTTTATTTTGGTAAAAATTAAAAAAAGTGTGACTTTTGAAATATCGGTGACTGGGAACCACGGGCTGCAGCCGGTGAATAAGCTCCTCGTCCCGCGCACCACACGTGCAGTCAATTTATCTGTCCCATTAATTTTATTTTATTTTTACTTTCTGTTTTCTTCCTTACTCCATTTACAAAGCCTCCAAAATGACATTTACACCCCCCGAGACACTTTTTATGCTTGAAATTTCTTCTTTTTCATGTGTATAAACTGTCATTTTTCATCATTAGTCTTTCAATAAAATTTTCTACATGTTGTGAAATTTTTAATTTACACATTTTATAAATCAAATAGCTGAAAAATTAATCTAATTGTTAAAATTCAATTTACTATTAATACTGAAAAAAAAAAAGATAGTTTCTATCATAGGTAATTCTCTCTCTCTCTCTCTCTCTCTCTAGCTTTCTATTGATTACTATAGTAACAAATGATAACAAATTTTTGGCATGTAGATTAATTTATCAGAATTATATTAAATTTAAGAGTATATATATCAATTGGAAGAAAGCTTTACCATTAAAACTGTGCTCATAGGTAAGACTATTATATTGTTATATAAAAGAATTCTTCAATTATCAGAATTATATTAAATTTAAGAGTATATATAACAATTGGATGAGAACTTTACCATTAAAGCTGTGCTCATGGGTAGGACTTTTATATTATTATACAAAAGAATTCTTCAACGAGTTATTATTACCTTAAATATTTTGCATTCAATTCAAAAAGTTCATACTTTCTATGGTTTTTATTATAAGATATCAGTATTCCAATTATTGTTGCAAGTTAAATGAATTACACTAACATAAAAATTTAAAAAATTAAAAAAAAAGGGGGGGGTGGGGTTTAAATGATTACTGGCTTCAAAGTTGAAATTCAATTATGGTTTTAAGAATCTTTATTGTATCCCTAAAATGGCACGAGGGTAAAGTGGTCTTTTATTCCAAAGCAAGTGCCTGCACGAAGCAAAAAGAAAAAGGGCAAAAAAAAAAAAAAAAAAGGGTCCAAATTTACAAAAATTCAGAGAACCCCCACGAGGGACGAACGAGGATAAAAAAAAATTTTGGTCCGAGCCACGATGAAGGGCTTTGGTTAAAAAAGTAGACCTTCATTGCACATCTCGATTTAGCAAATCGAATATTTTCAGATAAAACTTTTGATTTTATTTTTAATTTTCCTCAAATTAATAAAACAAAAAAAAAATTTTAAAAGCTCCGGTTAGAGTTAGAGAGGCTTCTTTATATATATATATATATATATATTCTTTTTTTTTTTCTATTTTTGTTTTAATTTTTTAAGAGGCAAGATTTGAAAAAGAGGAAACCAAAGGGGGAGAGTGGGGCCCAGTCAGAGAGGCCTTTTGATTTTTTGAGTTACCTATTTTATGTAAAGTGCCAGCTAGGCATTTGACCGAGACAGTTTTTGCTTTGACTGTACGCACTGCTTTGCTTTGGCTGTTGGCTTATCCGGTCTTTGCTTTGACTACTTTCCCGCTTCTCCACTCCATGCACTTCCCAGACGTTGCTCGCCTTCCCTCTTATCCGACATTGACACGTGGCGGCACGAAACTTGTTCCCCCAGGTTGCACCCCTCTTTCTTTTATCCAATTAATTACTTCCCCCGTTAACGTTAGCATACTCGGTAGAAATCCAAGCCTACTGTAATATTTTTCTGTTTTAGATATTGTCTTTTTAATAGTATTTTTAATAATTCATCAATTTATTTAAAAATTTTAATCTTTAGTTTTTTTTATGTAATTAAATTTCTAAATTCATATGATGTAGCATAACACTATTAGAGGAAAATCATGGGAAATCTGGAACGGTAGAATTCATTCAGTATGGTTAAAATGACGCGTTCCTCAATGAGAAATAAGGTGTGTTTGTAGGACTTTCAACAAACATTCCTACCAAGATCGGTAAAGCCCTTTTGGTAATATACAGTAAATATGTGTTAACACTGATTGTCCCCTTCCTGGATTTTACACTATTAGAAAGTAAAATTAGTTACTTTACTGTTAATATAATCTATTACAAATACAACTCAATAATAATTTCACACGTAACTATATATATATATTGCCCTAATTACATACCGGTAGGTGAAATTTTTAACTATATTTTATACCCAACTCTACTATAAAATATAAGATTCGAATCACACAGCCTCTAAGTCCATAACAGAAAATATGACTAAATGAGGGAGATTTTTAGGCTAATCAATATGGGCCCATGAATGGGGTGCCATACCCAAAAACTCCTGCTTTTTCTTTTTTATTATTTTTGTTTATTTTTAACACTTATATTTTTTTAGGCATAACTATATATATATATATATACATACGCTTAGTTTTATACAAGAAGATATCTTTATTAAAAAGACATGTTTATAAATGTTAAATTAAATCAAAGTCATATTAAAATAATATGTGTACATATATACAAAAATTAATAGTATTATACACTATTTTAAGGTATTTGTGTGATTTTGGTTATTTTTTATCTACAAAGTATGTTATGCTTTAAATTGAAATGTGTTTTTTAAATTCGAAAATGCATTTATAATTTCTAAAAATAGAGGATAAAAATTCACAAATAATTAAAACTAAAAGTAGTATAGTAATGATTAACCCCTTGAACTATAACCTCTTTTCGACAGATTATTTTACTTTTTTTTTTCAATTTTTTTTTTTTTACTTTTGCTGTGGTTATTAGTTAAGGTGGGTGGGCTGTAAATTTGGGAAATGGAAATTTGGGTGGGTTTGGTTTGATAGGTAGACCAATGCAAGAAGGAACATAAATATTTGTTTTAAGTACCAAAAACATCTATAATTTTTTGTTGTTAATTCAAGTTGGGTTGTGGGTTTAGGGTCTTATGGGGGTTTGTGTAGGTTCCAGAGTGGAGTTTTAGGTTTGGATTAGATTTCTATTTTTTTATTTGTCGCACAGATTTATGTTTACGTCTTTTTAATTAGACTATGATCCTCAGCAAAGGGTGTGGTCTTAATCTCCGGGTACATCTTAAGCCTCGTATAATATAATGTTTTTTTTTAATTTTTTAAGGTATAATATAAAGTTTTTAAGATCGGAGTCCAATTAAATGATCCAGTTTATATTATGGTTCACAGCCTATTGGAATCAGAGAAGCATATGCTACATCATAGGGGTCACATGACCCACTTATAAAACTTTAAAAGTTTTTGAGAGTTGGTCTATAAATGAATTTTATATTTCATTGGAGGGAGAGACGGGTGACCTTGAAATTTTTATTATAGTTTAAAAAGACAGGGTATGTATTCATTTTATTTATTTGTTCTCACATTAGTATGAACCATTCACTCCTAACAGTAATTCGGCACATAATTTCGTTAAAAGACGTAGAATTCAAATTTCTTGTGTGTAAATACAAAAAATAACAATAATAATAACAATAATAATAATAAACCATCAACTTCCATTTTTGGAGATGAAAATGCAGTAATCTCTCGTTAAATAAAAAGATGATTTATGGGTCCATTTGTGAGCTTCTTTTTAAAATTGTTTTATTTTTTTAATTAATGATAGAAATTGTATATTTTTTTTACTGAAATGTATTATTATTTTAATCATTACATTTATTTTTCAACGCTATAATGACTTACGAATATTCATAGAAAAAAATTTTGCAACGAGATATATAAAACTGTTTTCAGTCATATTTTTCTCTTAAAATGTTAGTCTGATAATTAAGAAAATAATATTCGTTGATAGAGCAAAAATATAATACCTTTCATAAGTTTTCCTTTATTTTCTTGTATAAAAATGAAAAAGAAAATTTACAATGATAAGGTATGAAAAATGTCTAACCGGAAAGATATTATTTTTAACTGTTAAGATATATAACTACTGTATCATATAATAATTTAACTATATTTTATGAAAATTTATCTACTTTATTCTTCACTTCAAGATCTTTCCCAGCCCAAGTAAGCCTCAGAGTAAAAATCATCCTCCCCAAGAAAAAGATGGGAAATATTGTCGTCTTTCAAAAACTTATCCTTACATTTGTTGTCAACCATTCGTTCATGGTGTGCCGTCCATTATTACTCATTCTGATTGACCTCATTTCCTGTTATTGGGCTATAATAGAAAAGGATTGACCTTATTTCATGGAGCAATATTTGTGATATTTCTCCATCATTATCATGATGATGTGTATACTTCGATGTGATATGGCTGTTTCTTCACATCAAGGTGGTAATTCTATCTCCATCATTTACAAAACACCTAAATAAACAGTGAACTTATGTAGTAAACACCTTCTTTTTTCAACTATCAAGAGAAGCTGACGAGTAGTCTCACATCGACAAGAAATGAGAATTTTGAATATTGTATAAGTATATATGAATTCTTTTACTGTGAGTAACTATCTAGAGGTTGTAACTTAATATAGTTCATTTATGAATCCACTTGTTTTCTCTTCTTAAATGTCCTTGTAATTGATCGTCTCATGAGAAATGTATGTATGCTTACTTATGTGTATATAAAAAAAATCAATAGAAGTTGTTTTTAATTGCTTAATGAAGTTGTTTTTAACGATTTGACTTATAAATATCCATGTTAAAAATTTGCATAACGTGATTCATAATTGCTCTAATCGTACATAATTTAAATAACAGTTCGTGTAAAAAAATGTAGAAGTTTTAAAAGAACGAGGGATAATTTTTGGATTCAACTTAAAGTTGTCCAACTTTCTTGTATTTCTTGTATTTAGTACTTCGTCTTTGGTGTATCTTCTTTAATTGCTAGAAGAGAAAGTAAGTAAACAAGGCTCACGAGGTATTTTATCCACTCACACATATATGTAGGGTTTTTTTTTTTAATTTTATTTTTGGAAACATATATGCAGTTTTAGGATTCAACTAAAAAGTAGTCAAAATATTGTAGTTAGTGGTGTTCACTCAAATCAACCGGACCAAACGGAACCTGCCGTAGGTGGGTTGGTGCCACATTGAAACCAGCTTGTTGATTTCAAATCAACTTTGCCTCCCGTACCCTAAAATCATATATATATATATATATATATATATATTGGATAACTGTTGAGTTTGACAACCAGACATCCCACGTAACAAGTTAACAACCCAAAGGCCAATGTTCCTTAGGTTTGGTAGGGCGATTGTCCTCATCGTTGAATATTTAGATTCGAATTATCATCATTGTGTTGGTTGGGATATATAAGTGATTCATTTCGTGAGAGATTCATCTATTACATGAGGGACATTCACCTTTTCGGAATTATCTGAGCATTCCAACTTCTACCCCAATAACCTATTTTCCTTAGTGTTAAAAAAAAAAAAAAAAAGAGTTAACAACCCGAAGAATTTTTTTTTGGGGGGGGGGGGGGGAGGAAGCCCAATAAATGAAAAACGAGTCTTAATCACCGTATTGATCGGAGTATATGAACGATCTACTTTATGAGGGATCCGTCTATCACGTGGGAGGTATCCATCTCTCCGGAGTTTTTTGGGCATTTCAACCTCTACCTTTATAACATATTTTCTTTAAGTAAAAAAAACAAAAAAAAAAAGAGTTAACAACTCAGAAAAATTGGGGGTGGGGGCGGGGGGAGCCTAATAAATGAAAAATGACACCAAAATAAATGGACAAAAATTCAGAAATGGCTCTATATTATTTGGAATGAAAATTTTAAGTTAAAGTTAATTGACTTTGTGAAAACTAGTTATTATTTTTTGTTGATTTTTTCAAAAAAAAAAAAACTAAGATAAAAAACTTTAAGTTTGAACTTTAAAGGGAAATGGAAGCAAAATGACAACACTTAAGAAATGGCAAGTGAATGAATGATAACAATATTTAATCCCACATGCGAGAACAAACTCGAAGAACACCGAACATGAAAGGCTACACTAAAATCCTCCCACCTTGTCCCCGCCATTGTCGACGGCGAAAAGGCCAAGCCGGAGGCTCCTTGGTGCTAGTGGCAATCGTCATTGGAGATAAGAATGAGACACCGGGTCCTCACTCCTCGTTGCCGCCATCGTTGATGCCGAAAAGGCCAAGTCGGAAGTCTAGTCCTTTCTCCTTGCCGTGGCCATCAACCAAGGTCTATTGCTGAGCCTTCTTCACCTTCCCTTGCTGCTGCTGAACAGGGACCGGCGACTTTTTCTCTCCTCTTTTATGGGCTTGTATCCCAGCTCACTCCATCACTCTCTCCTTCATCTATGCTGTTCATTTTGCATCCAACGGCAACGCATGAGCTGCCGCACATACACCACTGTCGTAAATGTGAGCCCTTATATGTGTGTATATATAAGGAGTCTCAAGTCCACCCCTTCTTTTTGACGGATGAGATATAATAGGTCATTTTAGGCCGTTGGATGCCAATTGAACTGACAGGACATTTGCCTAGTTTACCGTTAAGACATAATAAAAAATTACTGGGGTAATAATTTATATAATTATTAAAAAAAAAAAAGTAAAGAGACCCACATATATTTGGGCACTCTTAGAGGTAGAATCAAAATTGTTCGTGAGTGCTAGAGATAATCTGTGGACTATATATTCACTTAGTATCGATGATGGGTGATCGGAAAATATTTGGTTTGACGTTGCGGAATCATACGTTAGAAAAGTGAAATAATAAAAAAAATAAATGGAATAGAGAATAGTATATGTTGATTCACACAGAATGTCAGGAAAATCTTTTAAAATCTATTGATTCATGTAGAATACCAGTAATAGGTATTAAAACTTGTTGATTCACAAAAAATACCAAAAATTAGAGAGAGAATAGTAAAACTCAATTTCATTCAAATAACTAGTATATCTTTTCACATATGAGTTTACTAACATATTTTTAACCTAAATTGGCCCAAATTACGATGGAAAACTGCAAATAAGGGTGAGTTTGGTTCAATAACTTGAACTTATAATTTTTAATTCAATTTTTGTCTTTTTCTAAAAAAGTTTTTTATTTTTTCTTAAAAATTCAACAAAAATTACTATTAAAACTTAAAAATCTTAACTCAAACTCAAACACCAAACACAAAATTAGGAAATTTAAAGAATTATGAAAAACAAGAAACTAACTTATTTTTTACCTAAGAATTATTCAAAGTTAAACCTAACTTTCTTAATTGTGAAATTACTAATTAACATTTTTCTATAATAATTATGTCTAAGCGAAAAATATGCTTTTTAATTTTGACACATAGTTTGTTTCTCTATATGATTCCATCACGGTGGCAAAGGCGTCATAGGAATCCTAGGGAGACAGGAAAATTCGACCTTAGATTTTAGATGAAGAGAGATCTTTTTTGGTAACTTTATTTTATTTATACAGACCTCGTGGTATACGACTCAACTAACATCTTAGTTGCTAGTTTCTTAGTTGTATCTTCGTCGCTTATGGCAATCAATTCTACTTTCACTTACCACCTACTGTCCCTTGTTGGTAAATTATTCATCATCATCATCATCATCAAATTTTTTTTTTAAAGGACTTATTTGAATGTGGGTCTTTTGTCGAAATGGAATGGCCTTACTTTTTACTTTTTCTTTCTTTAACGTTAATGCAGGACATTATATAGTATTACTTTATCAACATATCTTTTTTATTTTACACCTCGTAATTCTTCCTCAGCCAGGTGGGTCCTTTGGTTGGAAATGCGAAAACCACTTAATAGGTGTTGATTGGTTATAGGTACCGTCCATGGATATCTTGGATAAAACCTCCATACCCCAGACATGTATTGGATAAAGAAGTCTTTGTTTTAGGTAATCGCCTATCGCAAAGATCCTCTTTTTTAAGCCGCCATCAGTCCCGGAGAGAAGCAAGCTATCTTTCGATCTACCTTCCCAGGCAAGGAAGAGAATGAAAATAGGCCGTGGATGGTGGTAGGTTTAAGGTTTTTACCTCTATCGTGTTGCATTTCCTCTGGCAGTGTAGCTATAGACCGTCAATCTATCGTACTAGAGCAATCCGAGAAGAACGATTAGGGTCATATTCTATCATTTCTTACAATGCCCATAGACAAAATGCTGCGTTTCAGATTAATTCTTCATTGTAATTGCTTCGATCCACCCCCTTAGTGAAAGGGCGTTGGGTGAAGACGGGTTTTAGTACATATGGCCTTCTTCTAACTTGAAATTTGGCAAATTAAATTACAATAAATGTAAAGTGTTCTTTTTAAAATTGTTATAAAAAAAAAAAAAAAAAAAAAAAACCTTAAAAACTATAACAGTTTGCAATTGATCGTATCTATTTGGATTGCAGGAGAACAATCCAAGTTAAATTTCTG
Source organism: Ficus microcarpa (assembly GCA_025413485.1). Taxonomy (NCBI): domain Eukaryota; kingdom Viridiplantae; phylum Streptophyta; class Magnoliopsida; order Rosales; family Moraceae; genus Ficus; species Ficus microcarpa. Next base: position 299,388 of record CM046379.1, on the reverse strand, counting down.
AAAAGATAATTGGATCGATTATCCAACTGTTTCTCAAATCCAAATCCCAAATAAAATTCCTCTTGAGTCAAAGGTCGGTGATTTTATTGTCAATAACAAAGGGGCATTACCTAACACATTTTGGCAATCTTTTCCATGCATAACAACAGATACCGAAGAAGTGGCCATTGCAGAGGGCTCTACTGATGCTGTTCATTGGTGGCATTATTCGGAAGGCATCCCTATAACTAGTTTTATGATCATATACAACTGAGGAGAATGACTTTGAATTGGGACCAAAAAAATTTGGAGAAGCTCAATTCAGCCAAGAAGATACATGACTGCTTGTAAATTAGGCGAAAAAATTTTGGGTTTATGATATGCCGCTATAAATTTGTCAATGGCTAACATTGTAAGGGTGAACCACTATAAATTTGTGTTTTCTAGTCTTTTTATTTGTCTTCTATATGTTATTCTTGTTCATACACTAAATTGACTCTAGATGATTGAAAATAACTCAAAATTGATTACTTACTCACTTGTTGTTTCTAATACAAATTGATTGGAGATTTTATCCTCCTCAACTTTTTTAAGGTTATTATGGATTTCGAAACCCTGGCATTTTGTTATGGTTCTTAGGATTTCTATCGCCTTAAATTAATGTTGTTTTTCTGCTTTATTTCATCTTAAATAGTCGTTGTTATTGGATTATTGTTGTTCTCCAATTTTTTTTCTTTATTTTTCTCATATTTTCTATTGGATGTTATCTCCCATGAAATTGTTGTTTCTTAAAATTATTGTCGTCATTCCGCATTATATTGATTTTATAAGTTATCATGTAGTTTGTCAGTCAGTCCTCGAAGTAACTGTCACTTCCACAACGTTGTCGTTTTCCAGTTGAAGTTCTTAAAAATTTTGTTGTCGTTTTACTTTGCATTTTTTTTTTTTCGCTCATTGTTGTTTTATTTTCATGTTGCCTTTGTGCTAATTGTAGTTTTATTACGGACATCATTTTTAGATACTTGTTATCTTTCATGTCAGCGTCATGTTAAATTCTCACCTTTTTTTTTTCTTTTCTTTTCTTTTTCTTTTTTATACTTATAGGTACGTACCACCCACAATTTTAATCAATTTTTCTAAATAAAAAATTAATAAAGAGAGATAAAGAAAAAAAAAAGGTAATTGAGAGAGCACCGTAGAGAAAAATGTGGGGCTCTATTTGTAAAGCAATTTTATGTTAGAGGACAAAAGGAAAAAAAAAAATTAAGTAATAATATATTGGAGAGAAATTAATAAATCAAATAGAAAATTAATCAGATTGTTGAGAAACCCATGAAAAAAAAAAAAGTATGGATATAGATGAGAGAATTTTTAAATGGGGTAAAGAAAAAAAATTAAGTGAAAATTTTTACATATATGTGGATACAAAAATAGATATAGATATAGATACAACAAACTTTTTCAAAAAAGACAAAAAGTTTTTAAATGGGGGTGTTTGGGATTTGAGTTTAAACTCAAAATTTTCATCTCAGTTTTTGTCTTTTTCTGAAAAAGTTTTTTGTCTTTTCTGAAAAGTCAACAAAAATTGCAATTGAAACTTAAAATTTTCAACTCAAACTCATTCATCAAACGGAGCCGTAGTCTTTTAACATCCATTGTAGTTTTAGTTTAATTGTCTTTTTTCTGCACTTAGCGGGAAATCTCCTCCACCTCGTCTGGCTAGCGGATGCCTTCGCTTCGAGATTCGTGAACATCATTGACCTATGAAAGGAAGTGGAAACGACATTGTTGTTCGCGTTGCGATCCCAGTGGAGTGCCGATCTCATCGCGACATTGGAATTCTATCGTTTTGGGGAAAGAGAGAGCGGAGAGAGAGAGAGAGAGATTGAAGAGAGAAATGATGAAATTTAAAACATCTAACTTATTTTAAAGGGAAAAATAAAAATATGCTATAATTTATTATCTATTAAAAACTTGTTATAAATTTTAAAAGTAGTCACAAAATATATTTTATGAAATTCCACGTCTAATTTCATCTTAAGACGTAGAGTTAAAATTTTCTACCCTCAAATTAAAACAAAAAAGAAAGAGAGAAAAACAAAAACCAAGCTATAGGTTTCACAATTTGGGTCGTTTTCTCTCGCTCCTTTTTTTTTTTTTTTTTCGTTTATAGAGAACTATCTTAATGTGATTTTGCATTGTCGTATTTCTCCACTGCTCCCACTGATGTCGTTTTACTTTGTTTCTCAGGTATCTGTCATCTTATAACACACACACACACACACACACACATATACGTATATATTTTGGTTTTTCTTTTTTAATTTTAATTTGTTGGTTTATGTTGTTTTTGAATCATTGCCGTGTCTATAATTTGTCGTTTTCCTTTTGGTGTCGTTTCTGAAAAACATCGAGTGCTTGTTTCGTAACATTATTGTCCTTTTCCTAGATGATTATGTCTGTACACGTTATCTAAGTTGCCCGCGGCTAACACGATTCTCCCGACAAAAATTCAAACATATTTTCAGGAGACACAAATTAAGTTCAAACGGAAAACAATTCCAACGATCAATTCTGACACCGAGAGGTTGGATATAAGAATTAATAAAAGCATTGCAGATCAATCGGATTCTATTTCCATCACGTTCCCTATTATTAATAATTATTAAACAGTTAATCAAGCAAGGGAGAAAGCTAATAAAATCGCAACACTTTCTTGAACAATCATGTTGAGCGAACAAAAGGAGCATTCATATCTATCAAATTGAGAAAATAGTGCAACAACAAGCATCAGAGTAAGAGTACATCATCTCAAAATAGGACCACATATATTGAAGAAGAGATTTCTACCACTGTTAAGCCAGAAAATCATGGACTTGCTCACAGAGAAATGAAAATTGCAGTTTCAAGATTTTGAAAAAAATTAGAGGAATTCAACAACTAGAAGAAATAATCACCGATCCTAAAAATAAAAGTTCTTACAAATTTTGTGTTCGAAAGGAATAGAGTTTTAAGATGTATTGATGACACTAATTTTGATTGAGTGCGTCTGCTTTTTTTTAAGGGATAGCTTTGTCTTTTAATTTTTTGGTTTTGTTTGCCCTTAAAACTGGATTATGAGTTTTTTTTTCCCCCTTTTATTTCTAATAAATTTGACTGAGAGACTAGTTTCTCCTCACTATATATATATATATATATATATATAGTTGTCTGTCTTTGCGGTAGATAAATCGTTATTGATTTTCAATTTTCAGTTACATAAATCTGTTTTCGTTTCTAGTTATGCCGGTTTGTTGATGTCATTTTTGTGTCCATATTCGTTTTCATGTGATTTATTTGTTTGTTTATTTTTCTCTAAGGATGGCAATGGAGATTTGAACTGTGAAATGTTTGCATTTTCAGCATAATATTTTAAGAAAATCAGAAGTAACACCTCTTGGTCTTTGTCCCACAAGTGTAATTCGGTTTTGTTATGGTGCCTCTCCCGTTGTTCTTCGTATTCTATCAAGCAAAAAAGTAAAAACATATATACGTATATATGCACACGCATATATACATTAGGCAAAGAAAGAAGGGCTTCACCAAAAAAATACTCCTCTTAAAACTAATGTCACGTGATCTATACGTGTAAAAGGCCGTTCAAAATTCGACGTCGTTTGTCGATTTTACCTACGAGAGTAGAGTCAAAGTGATTCTTGAGAGATCCACCTTTTGAACATGGCAAAGCATTCCTTGGGTCGGTACTCGGGTGCTGTATGCCCTCCTCCCTACAACACCACACAAAATCTTTTTAACATATTTGGATCGGGTTAAAATCCGCTTGGGAAAAATATAATTGTTCGAACAAAATTCCACTCAGTTTGTGTCTTGAAATAGGCATATATTAGCTAAAAATAAATAAAGGCATTCTTGCCTTGACAGTGGCGAAAGTACAGCCCTTTGAATATTCAGTCACGTACCTGCATAGAAACAAACATCACGAAAGCAAGCAAGTCATACATAAACAGATTAAATATAACTCCTATGTGAATTTGAAGTGGTCAACTAGTAGTTTACCCTGCAATTTGGTGATCAACCAGCCACGGCCTCCACCGATCAACAACGGGAATATTCAAAGACTTGATCCATGCTTGGGTTCCAACGTAAGGTATCACCATGTCATGATCTCCGCTAGAAAAATGTAATTTCATTTCTTTCTTTCAAGATATCGGTATCTGATTTTATCCAACTAGAGTGATTTTAATCTCCTTATTCAGAATGTTGAAAGGAAACAGATGTGCAGTCAAACCTGTATATCGGAGCTCGATGGCCTCGTGAGTTTAGACGCTAATGATATCTAACAACACTGCGAACTTGTCTTGTGTAAGGTAGGTTTCTATTGCATCTTATCCAGTGTTTATTGTTCCCTTGATGCATATTTGCAGCATAAACTTTATGAGTTTCTTTCTTGGATTGCTCTATGTAAATAGCCAAGGCAGCATTCTCTTACTTTCCGAATCTGAGGCGTATTTTGAAAGGCTTTATCATTTGCCCAGAAATAGATCAGTAAATTCTCGTAGTCCTTTAAGAAGAGTTGTTCTTCAATGATCACTTACCAAAACAAACAGCTCCAGATCATACATAGGAAATTAAGGAAACCTGAAGATCCATCTTACCCGACACCCGAACTCAGGAAATTCAGGCTGTTGATTCCCGAAACAAAGGCTTGGCTGGATCCAATAGAGTTGAGATTGCTTCTCTAGGAGCTATATCCGATTCTTTTTCATCGTATGATCTGCTTTAAATTCTGTTTTGCACTTTGGTTCCAAGATGTGAGCCTTGCATAGATTTTCAATGCACTAAGAAAAAAGGCGAATCCGTTTATTAGCAAATAACTTTTGAGGCAAAAGTAACAAGGAAAATATAACTTATCTTTTTATTTGTGATGAAGAAGCATCTTCTTACTTGTGTGATAGCCTCAAGATCCTTTGCACACGCGGTGTTGTTCTTATGCGTTCCTCGGTCCTCTCCTTTGCAGGTTTTCTTCACTGACTGTAAAACACGCAAGTTAAATTTTCACAAAGAAAAGAGCAAAAAAGGGTTTGATTTTTTGGCTATGAACTCCATAATGCAACAAATTTCGTGACCAGCCTCATAGAGTTCATCAGATATAAATGCCATACGGTGAGCAAATGAAACCTCGGAATTCCGATCAATTTTTATATCTGTTGCCGGATTCCCGAGCACATAACCCTGAACATAAAATGGATTTCTTGTTTCTTTCCGTTCTAAACCACTGCGACTACTCTCCTGGTGATTAAAATTTGTGTACAGAATAAGCACCTGGAAATTAAGTTCTGGTCTGTGACCGGCTTCAATAACTGCCGTATCATAATTAGAAGCTTGTTAATTTGCTTCATATTGATAGAGAAAGGTCGGATAATTTTACAGAAAATATGTCGCATTTTAACTTCAATTTGCCATTACTTTTTGCTATTTCTTCCGCAGGGATAGGGATTATCATGCCAGAAAATGAGTCGCCACCTAAATAGAGTCGATTCGAGAGGAACTTAGGTTTCGCGATTAGCCACTGCCATACGAAACAAACCAAAAAAGGCACCAAAAAAAAAAAAAAACATGAAAAAAGCCGAGCTCTCATTTGATTTATTCAAATCGGACTGCAATTAAATGCTTTTTCACCTTTCTCAGAAAATTAAAACTTTGAGTGGCAAACAAAAAATCGCTAGTCTGGGACCCTTCCAAGCTCCTTGAATATGAAAATGCAGTGTGAACAAGTGCATCTACAAATGGCATACTTGCAGCCTATAGAGTTATTAAACAATTACCCACAAAACAGAATTGGTAATTGGTTGTCAAAAAAACAGGATTATTATAATCACCAAAAGTCGAAAAAAAAAAAAAAAAGAAAGGGTAGTAATTATGCATACCTTGGACCATGAATGTGCATTTAGTGCTAACGTTGGTAAACTGCCATTGTACTCAACCATTTCACACGGAATGGGACCTACTTACACAAGCGAACCGTGTCAAGAGCTGTTATTCAAACAGGAAATAATAATAATAATAATAATAATAATAATAATAGCGGTTAACGTTTTGTTTTGAGTGGTGGATTTCTTCCCAACTACCAAAGAAGAAAGTTGTCCCACAATGGTGTGGAAGGGTGTATATATTCTGTTTAATATATGTTCACACTTACAAATTAGTCAAAGGGCCAAAAAAATAAAAAAAATAAAAAAAACTTGAAAGCTAAGGGGCCTGTTTAGTCGTGTTTGTGTTTTCAATTTTTAGATTTGTGTTTTTAAAAATGAAAACAAAAATAATTCTTACTTGTTCTCAGAGAACATGTGGTGTTTGACAACTATTTTTTAAAAATGGATTTATAAATATAAAAACAAAACATACATGTTTGAATAGATGTTTTTTAAAAAATATTTTTGTAGCATTTAACATTTATTGTTTATTGGAGTCAGGATCAAGTTTCGGGATATGAATCAGATTTTCAGAATTATGGTTAAGTTTTGGGGTTCGGGTTGAGTTTGGAGATATGGGTGAGGGTCGAGATTTGAAACCTGGATTGATATTAGGTTTCAGGATAGGGGTTGCGGTCAGCTTTTGGGACGAGGATCAAAGTCGCGATTTAGTACGTAGGATGTGGTTGGTTTGTGAGATAGGATTTGAGATTCGGAACCAGGATCGAGGTCAGGCTTTTGAATGGAGGTTAGGGTCGGGATTCGAGATGGGAGTAGGGCTCATGACTTGAGATTAGAGTCGGGATCGGGCTCAAGTTTAAGATAGGGATTAAGATTAGGGTCAGGCTTTGGTATCAGGGTTGTCGAGTTTCGAGATTGAGGTCAAGGTTCAGATTCGGGACCATAGTTAGGGTCAGGATTTGGGACGAGGTCTGGGTCTTGATTTGGTATCGGAGTTGGGTTCGGGATACTGAGATCGGGCTCCAATTCCGAATCTTGTCCTATATCCCGACTTTGATGTTGACTTATTGTCTTGGTCAACTGTCAGAATACCTAACCCCCATCCCAAAAACCTGACCTTGATCTTAGTCTTAGAATCATGAGCCCTACCCGAATCGAAACCAAATCCTGACCCCGACCCATATGACCAAAGACGGATCCAGACTTTCAGTTCAGTGGGGGCATGACTAAAGATAAAATTACAAACTAATCCCATGAAAACCAAGTAAAATTTCCCACACTTTTTCATAATGAACTTTTAATTAAATAAGCAAGACATCAAAATTATTCTCGACAAGTTCTTATATTTTGATACCTCTACATAATAACTTCATTGCCAATTATATCAAAAATGTCTTTCTCAATATAGAAAACTAAAATATGGATGGCATTTAATGGGGGCACATTAACTTTAAAAGACTAAAAGTTTAGAAATAACTATATAAACTTTTCTTTAGAAAAAAAAAAGATATATGAATTTTTTTTTCCCTGTGGGGGCACATGCCCCTGCTAGGGCCCCCCTATCTCCATGTATGTCCCTGACCTTTGTACATAAACCCAATCTCAATATCCCAGTTTCGAATTTAGACCCGTCTCGAAACCCAACCCCACCCTCCCCACCCCTCAAATTTGAGTAGCGAGGTTTTTGAAAAACATGGTGCTTATCAGGGAAGCCTTGGCTTAAAAATGTCTCTAAGGTGTATTTCTAGTCAACCCTTTCAAAGGAACATGGTTGGCGTAGCATATTGGTCAAGTTCCATAGAAATCCTATATATATATATATATAAATATATATAAGCACCTATCTCGAAAGCAAGACCACAAAGAGCACAGCAACCAGGGCCACCAGTGAACCGGAGCATGAGAGGATCATCTCTTGGGTTCCCTTGAGATTCAACAAAGTAATAGAAAAACTCAACGTCTTCCTTCTCATCCACAGCTATGTATCTACAAATAGAGATACAAATAAATATTACACAATTGTAAGTCAAACTAGTTACAAAGGAATAAGCTAATGTTATTGTTGATAAAGTTCCAATTCAACTAATAAATATATTCGGTCAAATTCTACAATAATAAAGAGTTTAAATTTATTTATTTTTTTCGCTAAAGAGACTCACCCAGTTTCAAGTTTGAAGGGGGGGGGGGGGGACCAGGAAATCCTGGCAGTGATTTGACAACGGAGGAAGGAACCACAGGATGGGAGAAAACCATCAAGCAAATGATGATTAAATGAATTTGTACGCATTTCAAAACTTTGCCACGACACCATGCCATTTCTTCAACTTACCTGCAATTTGTATATACACGTATGCATATATATATAAATATATATATGTATGTATAGGTATTTTTGGGGAGCTTATAGACTTGGAGGAAGAGAAGTAACTTCACCAATTATTCAGAAAAAAAAAAAAGAAGAAGAAGAAGAAGAAGAAGTAGAAATTAATGACACTTGCCTAGGACGAGACCAGCTGTCCATCTGTCATTAAGGTTTTTGCATGTGTTTTGTTGCTTCAAACAATTTTGTATTTGTTTTATTTTTTTGCGCCTTTTTTTTTAATATTTATATTTATATTTCTATACTCTGTATTTTGTTTTTATTTGATTATAAAGTACATGTTGTATTTTTGAAATTTCACATGCTCATATTATCAAATTATATTCATACACAAAATCTATATTTATTGTTTTTGACAAATGCGTAGTTCTTGACATAAAAATACCCTAAGTATCATTACAAAGAAAAAAACAATACAATTTAGATTAATTACATTTTTATATATTGTATTTTTTTCTTTTATTCAAAAAATATACCCTATTGACAGTCATGCATTTTATTTCTTTATATTACATTTATTAAATAAATCAGTACTTTTGTCGATCAACAATGTATTTTGACATTAAAATGCTCAAAATGTCTATTAAAAAGATATAATATAAACAACAAAACATTTAATTTTCTCAACAAAAAATTCAAACTTCTCATCCCCACCATCATATTCACTAGCCCTTCCCATCCCGCTCCCATGCACTCCTTCTGCCTTAGTTCCTTTATTTAGCTTTTAATTTAAACTAGAATTCTTTTCAATTATTTTATTATAATTTCAAGCGTAATTCTTTTTTTTTTTTTTTGAAGGTATTTCAATGGTAATTCTAATATTAAAAATAAGTATTGATAGGTAAGATGTATAGATTCATGTACTATAGCCTATAAATGTAGTATAATAATATAAAAGTCTAAAACTTAAAATGCGCCTTCGATTTTTTTTTTTTTTTTTTGATAAAAAAATTTAGGGTATAAAATATTAATAATACTTAATCTGTGTTTCACTTTTTATGGGAAATTTCTACATTTTGATGTCAAAATTAAGTCTTGACTGTGAAAAGATATTTATTTGTATATTAAATGTACTCTGATGATGTATGTAAAAATTCAAAATGTATGTAATATTTTTTTTAATATAAAAAATATATATGACACAAAAACGTAACGATCTTAAAAAAAAAAAAAAAAAAAAAAAAAAAAAAACTCTTTTCCTAGGATCAAAATATATATATTTATTTTTCATATATAGGAACATTATGCTCTGGTCATAGCAGAAAAAAGAAAAGAAAAGAAAAGAAAAAGGAAAAAAAAAAAGGAAAAAAAAAGAGGATGTTGAAGTTGCATTTTTACATTTAAAATAGAGACTAAAATAGAATTAACATTTTTTTTTTCTCAACTTCAATTCTTGGTAAGTGCCAAGTTAGTAGAGCATAGATGTTTTGTCATTTACAAAAAATGAATTGTCATTCAACAGATTTTTTTTTTTTTTTTTTTTTTTTTGTATTTTTCTTTCCTGAAAAGTTCTAACTTCCAAGTATTAGTATTAGTCGCCCTTAACTATTTGTTTTAATTTAAATGACTAGTTTTTGGTCTACATGATGTTTATATTCTCTGTTTTTCTTTTTCTTGTCGTTTCTCCATTAGAAACAACATGTTAATTATCTAGTACTTTCAAATATCGTTTTCCCTTAAGAACGAGATGTCAGACTCACGGAGAAACAACATGTTGATTATCCAGTACTATTAATATCGTTTTTACTTAAGAACGAGATTTTAGACTCGCGGTAGAATATAAAATTTACTAAAACAACTGAAATTTACTAATATTGAAAACTTAACTCAATTTAAAAAGTGAAGCCTTAGTTAGAGACATTATAAAGCCTATCCTATTTGAGAAATTTAATTTAAAGAAAATACTAAAACTTAACCTTAATAGTACTATATACTAAAGAATTCTAATTTAAAAAAAAAAAAAAAAGACATTTTGTAAATTTAGGAGTCGTTTTATTCAAAAAAAAAAAAAATTTAGGAGACGTTTTATTTTTTTAATTTTTAAAAAATATAAGGTGAAAAGTGGAATTTATTAACTCAGAAAGAAAGGAAATCATTGATTTAGCAATGTGCGCCTTACTTATTTTAATATTAATTTGAGCCACATAAATCGCTAAGTTTAAGAAAAAAAAATTTTTTTGAATAAAAATTAATTATGGCCATTTAAAAAAATATATCATGCTCAAAAATATGGACATTTGTTAGCGAATAAGTTGCTAAAAGCCTTTCCAAAAAAAAAAAAAAAAAAAAAAAAAAAAAAAAAGACGAAGAAGAAGCTGCTAATTAAATGTAACCTTAAAAACAATGCTAAAAAAAAATAAAAAAAAAAAAAAAAAAAAAAAAAACAACAACAACAACAAGAAGCTTCGGAATAGAGTGGTTGTTCAAACATCAAAAAGGAAACACGATCATAATCAAACAACAATATACGCAATAGACAAAAACTACACAAATACAAATTTTAAGCACATTATATCAAATTCGGTCTTCTAGTAGGAAATGTCGGAGTTATACTCTAGTTGATATTTTGTCAACATCTGTATAAAACAAATCTTCTGTCTCAAGTAAACCGACACACAAAACTCAAGAAAATGAAGAACAAGTTTGTCAGAAACAAAGCTGTAGTGATGGAGGTTATTGGCAAGAGAAGTCATGGGCCGTACGCAAGGAAGAGGTGATCAGTTTCTTCCTTAGCTCTTGCTGTTACAGATTTTGGAAGCGACAAGAAATCGTTGGTGGCGAAAGCGGATTTGAATAACCACAAGAACTGGAATTATGATGATGAGAAGATTGTGAATACAGTTGATCATAAGCTACAACTGATCGCAGCTAAGCAGACTCGGTTTACGGACACCCATATATGTCCATATGTTACATATGTATAATAACTAAAACATGTTAAGGATAAATCCCTAAAATTCTCTATGTATAATCGTCATATGATGTTATTTATGTATAATAACTAAAACATGTTAAGGATAAATCCCTAAAATTCTTCGTGTATAATCGTCATATGACATTTTACTATGTGTTTTAATTTCAAGTTAACACGACTTTCTTTTTTTTTTTTTTTTTTTTGGGCCAAAATTTAGTTAAATTTATAGTGGGGAAAAAAAAACCCCTCTTTAATAAGCCTCAAAACTTAAATTCGACCAACTTGGTCAACGTTTGGCTCGTCTTTCAATTTTACACCATATGTGATAAGTTGGATCAAAATTTGTGAAAAAGGAAATTTCTAACGTAGAATAAAAAGATATAGGCAATTATTGTAAAGTTCCTAAAGGTGTGACGTAAAACATGATATTTCGATATAATAGCTTTCGATACTTAACTAAAATTAAGAAATTACATTTATTAATGAAAAAATAACAACTTACTATTATGTAGGTTGTTGTTTAGGAAAACTTTTTAAAAAGTTATATGATATAAAAAATAATATAAAATTTTAAATGTGTTTGGAAAAAAAAATGCAAACTGGATCTTATCTTGTTTCTCTCGTCGTTACGAGTTGTATGACATAAGAATCATTTCATTCTGATTAAAAATGAAAAAGTTATAAACTTTTAAAGTTGGAGTTTCTGAAAAATAAAAGAAAAGAAAAGTTTGCTATTAAGTAGATATTTTGAAATCCAAATGATAATTTGTCATCTCCAAATGGCTACTCAAACGGGCCTAACTCTTTGAGTTGTGCCGCTTTAGATTTTTTTTCTTCCTTTTTTGGTAAATTGCTTCCCATAATTAGATTGATACAAACAAGCACGCTAGTTAGCCTATTAACTATTAAAAAAAACCCTCGATTATGGAAATAAATAATATTCAATTTAAAAGTTGATGCTTCTTGCCTATGTGATGAGGATTCGAAATTTCCTTTGTGGGCCACACAAAATGTTCATATCTCAAGCCAAGCAAGTAATAATTATGTAAATAGTGGAAAAGAACACGTATTTGTGGTGTAGAAAAGAGACTTTGCAACAGAAAAATGGTCAAGTGGGGACTTTTTTTTTCAAGAAAGTAGTTTGGGAAAGATTTGCTTATAACTTCCACAATAATTAAGCGATGATTAAATCAAATATACATGTAAAGTCTTAAATTCAAAAATTGTATGTACCATATAGTGTAATAATATATTTCATAATGTGTAATATATTTTCAGTTGATACATATTATTTATAGTAAAAGTTTTAAAATACATCATACATAAAGTTACATAAGATTTATATATATGTCAATTAATAGTTACATGAGTTTTGAAAAAGTTATATTTATCGAATTCAAACAGTCGTTTAATTGAAGACTCATCTTATATGTATGTAAATATAAATAAATATATATTTATAAGAGGTCTCATATCCGTTACTGTTTCATCCGGCATGGATGTGGTTGATATGTGTTGACTTAGAAAGTAGCTAGGGTGGGTTGACAGCAGTGACGAAGTCAGGAATTTCTATTAGCGGGGGCTAATGATTAAAATTAAAAATTAATAAAAACAGTTAGTTATTAATGTATTGCAATTATCCCTCAAAATCAATGAATTTCTTGATGGATATAAGTTTTTTTTTTTTTTTAAATTGGTCTCCAAATTTGATTGTGTAGTTGATTTTTTTACAAAATTCATAATTAAAAAAATACTAGTATTACGAGATTAACATAATTTGTACCTTTATTATGTATTAGGCTTGATATATTAGTGAGGGCTTAACATTAAATTTTATTTTTATTGCAGATTTTTTTGTGTATTACTATGAAAAATACAAATTTATATATAGGTTTTTTTTTAATAAAAAAAAAATTGAGCCTCCACTAGGCACATATTGGCTTGGTGCCTAGCTGACAGGTGTTTGGTGCTGAAACAAAGATGGTGATTGAAGTACTCTAAGGAACGAAATATAAAAAGGACTATGTCAAAAAAAAAAAAAAAAGAAGAGTTAAAATAATCAAATGGAGTGGATGGTAATTGTATAGGCATAAATAGAAGAGAAATGAAAAATGGAAAAATTATATGCTTTATCTGTGACATTGCGTGTTTAGAATTGTAACCGAGTCGCAAGGTGTGATGTAAAAACGAATCAAAGCAAGTGTATGGAGTATGAAAACGACGGTTGGAGCAATTCAGGTTGAGTATTTGAGTATTCGAATTCTTCAGAAAGTTTATTTTCTACATCTGTATGGTGACTAGGGGATTTGTTCGAATTATTATAAAAATCGCAGTTTGGTCGTTCAGAAATTTGGATTTGTTGTTAGGTTAGGAGGGGAAAAAAATAAAAATTAAAGCTACCCACGTTTAAAGAAATTGAGGATTAAGTTTACATCGGTAAGTTTAAATATTCATTGCCAAATTAATATCCAGATTTTTAACTAGCCCTACTCGCTTATGTTGTTGCTGAAAATCTCTGGCATAACACCTGATGTGGTTGCTCGGACCTAGTCGGTCTTGCACAGTCACTCTACGCTTTGGTCACCTACAAAAAGGAAGCATCTTGAAGTGATTAGGACACCAGTGGGGTGTCTGTTAAGGAGACTCCGATGTTTAAGTCAGTAATGGCACTAGTGGGCAAGTGGAGAGGCAGAGTATTGACAAGGAAAATTGTCCATACCTGAATAAGTGGACTGATCCTCTATTTGTAGACGTTCTCCGTGCGCTTGGGTGTTCAAATGACCCAATCGGATCGCACTCCGAGTGCTCCCGGTGGGTAAACAAGCTTTAGTTGCATAGGCACCGTACGCCCAATATGTCAATGCCGTGTGTCGAGGGACACTAAAGTGGGCTAGTGTTGGCACAAGTGAGCACCATACCAATCTGAGCGGGCAGCGGATATCAGCAACGGGACATACATAGTAACAGGCGATGTGTTAGGCCGTGGATTGTGAGTGTTGTGATAGGACACTGCTGTTAGCTTGTACGGGACGGTGTGACGCAGACAATGAGGGGCCCACTGAGTAAGCACTCACCAGTTGCCTTGGATGTTTTGTTTACATCAATCATGTGGGCCCCGGCCATTCCATGTCTGGGGGTACTTAGCGGATAGCGCCAGTGTAAAGAACGCACGACCGCTCAGTGAGGTTCCCAGGGAAGAATCCGCATAGTCGGATCTAATCTGATCGGAAGTAATTATTCAACGTGTCGGAAGTCTAGTTTTAACATTCTCGCATGACCAGTTCACCCCCAAAAAAGGGAATTTCGCCATCGTATTAAATTACATCATCAACAGCTTATTGATCGGAGTTGCCGATGAAGACATAAAAAAAAGTACTCATTAACATCGAGATAAGGATTAGCTTTGCGGCCAACATATTGTAGTGGGGATGCAATATGAGAAAATGGAGATTAAATTTTGTTTTCTTTTTAATCAAGAAGATAAAGATTTCATTTAAAAAAAAAAAAACAGATGAAAATTTCTTTTTCTATTTATATATGATTAGATATTGAAAAGGCTTCTCGAAGAGTCTCTCTAGATCTCTCTCTCTCTCTTAACACGGCTGAAGATTTTTTTGAATTTCATTTCCGTTGTCAGAATTATACGCTGCTTTCATTTTGCTACGGGGATTTTTGTTGAGGGATTCTTTTGTTGTTTTTTTTAGGTGCAAAATTTTTAATTTTTTTTTTTCCATAGTTTTTAGGTGCAGAGTTGCTTTTGAAACAATGGAGACAAAGGAGCCTCAACTTTCCATTTTTTTTCTGTTACAAGGAACGAGAAGGGGGAGTTGCCTTAAGGAAAAGAAAAAAAGAATAGTTCAAAATTTTTTTCCCCAAAAAATACTAACAATTTGCCACGTGGCACAAACAAAAAATACTAAATTTTTTTTAATAGTTTCCTTTATAAACTCTTATTTATTTAACTGGTTCGTAGAAAAAAATTTTAAGTTAAAATTAATTAATTTTTAAAAAACTAATTATAATTTTTATTAACTTTAAAGAAAAGATAAAAATTGATATGAAAAAATACAATTTAATTAAAATTAAATTAAAATATGAAACAAGTACCCCCACTACATCTAAAGAATCTATTAACTTTTAGCTTACCTTTAGTCAGATTTCATCCATCTGTCTTTAATCCAATGGTCCGTATTTTACGCCGGATACATCGGCCACTTTTGAGCGTGCCGGAGGTAAGACTCTTTCTAGATATTTATATGTGAATGATAAAAGCACTTTTAAGCAAAACAAAGCACGGTCTATCATCCAAAGTTTCTTGTCAAGGAGATGATTGGTTGTTTTAAATTCTATTGGGACAATGTGGACACGACACTAGTTCCATCTCCACTAGTCTTGTTTATTAGTTAGTGCCTCAGAGTGCTAAAATGACTATGCAATGAAATGATATTTTGATATGATATTTGACTTTTTGGGCTTTGTAATCTAATGGGGAGGCTCTGCAAGTAATTTGGAAGTATCACTAACTGAACAGACAATTATAAAATTCCATAAATCATTGAAGGAAGTTCATACCAACCACATGTGATAAACCCTAGCCAATTGAGTTGATTGTGACAATCAATTATTATCGTGTCTCCACACAATGAGCAAGACATTGCCTTACCCACTTTAAAAAATTTTTCCCTATGTAAATTCTTTTAGACTTAGTTTGACGATACAATTTAACTTAAATTGTATTTTTTTTATTTCAGTTTTTATCTTTTTCTGAAAATTCAACAAAATTTATAATTAGTTTTTGAAAAGTCAACAAATTCTAACTTTAAAATTTTATATCCAATCAGCGAACTAAACGTAAGCTCCATCTTTTTATTTATTTACTCTCTATGGGCTCCTTTACTGTATTATTTTATGTATTTTTAGTGTAATTGGCTTAGTTTTCAGTCAAGATAAGTCTTATGTAACGGGGAATTTTGGAGCTTGGATGACACTTCAAAGTCCCACGGTACTCAATATCAATACAATGTCTCTTATGCTAGTAATTCACAAGCTCATTCATATCCAGGTAATCTAGAAAAGGTCTAATTTTTTATGAACTCGTCTTAACTTAAAATAACGTTTATAACAAAAAATCCGTGACAGCGGAATCTTCGAAATTTTCTTTAATAAAACTCTAGAGAAAATAGTTGAAATTCATAATTTTATTCCTCAAAGTTAAGGAATGGATTCCCATAGTCTTTTATAATATTGTAATAAAATGAAATATATACGTAACAACATCTGCATTTGTCAAAGGAAGAGGACAAATGATAGGATAACATTAGTGATTTTTTTAATGTGCAAAACCTCTACTCAAAGTCACCTAAAAAAAATGTGGGTGTCCTTGTATCATTTACTCAGGTCCGTACAATCATTTTAACCTACAATAGTAATTTCTTTATGAATAATGTATTTTTTAAAATGTTTATGACTAATATTTTAATTGCACTATTGTTTTTTTTTTTTTTCTCTTTTCGGTGAATAAAAGGATCAGGGGGTGGCTTTATTATTTTCAAGTTTTCAGTCTCATAGGCAGGAACCC
This sequence comes from Ficus microcarpa, assembly GCA_025413485.1. Taxonomy (NCBI): domain Eukaryota; kingdom Viridiplantae; phylum Streptophyta; class Magnoliopsida; order Rosales; family Moraceae; genus Ficus; species Ficus microcarpa. The sequence goes on along the minus strand of CM046379.1, from coordinate 282,604 downwards.
CTTTCCCTATGTATGGTAGGGAGACGGATTCTGTATACTAGTTTCTCTTAGTCAACCATCCAGGATTTACCCTACTATTACCAAACCATGCTTCAATAGCCGAAGCTAAAGCGAGGCCTAAAGGTAGGCAATGAGAGTTGAACCCGGGTAGACGAAGAGAAGAAGCTAGCAAAGACACCTACCTTTACCAACCCATCCACCCTTATGGGTATTAATTGCACTATTATTTGTTATTTAGGCTAAAATGGAATAAACAAATAATGAAATTGATTCATTAATTTTACACCTCCAAGAAAAGATTCCGAGAATTGAGAAGTTGAAGCAAAATTATGTTGCGCAACAGAATAACGAAACATTGAAGACACTTTCACATTCTCACGAGGAAAAAAAAAGCCATCCATGTGAAAACTAACATAGAAATATATGTAATTTCATCTGTAAAAAGCCAAATTAATTTTAGCAATCCCCTACCATTTCCAACCACATCACAAATCAGATCTTATAAAGCAAAAAAACTCCCTAAAACTTTAAGAAATTAACATTGATATTAAAAAAAAAAAAAGGACAATTAATTAAAGAAGCTGGCCTTAATACATATTTCTCTTAGGACGGGCATAGCTTCTGCTTCTGGGGTACAAATCAGTTCTGACCTTAACATCTTCCTCGAATTCACACGGCTTGTCCTCGTCAATTCGGCCGATTCCTACGCTCCGACTCCTCGGAATTTCATTCATTGATCCTGTGGCCGGAGACTGCCTACCACCGTTCTGCTGCGGCTTCTTGACAAAATCCAACTCAATCTTGTCCCCCAAACTCTTGGTCGAAGCAGCCTTCACAAGCTCTCTGTAATCGGTGGAACCGTTACTTGAACTGGTCGAGCTGCCAACACTGAAGCTCCTCGGCAGAGCGGAGACTTGGCCCGCGGGGCACCCGGTCATAACGGTCGCATATTCGAAATGTCCAGAACATTCTGTCATGCTCTGAATATAAAAGTCTCTCACCTTGATCAAAGCCCTTATTGGCGCTTTCATGATCTTGGTGACTTTGCTCTCTTTATTACCCGCCTCGGTTTTGCTCATGTTTGAAGGAAAAAATTCCCCCCCAAAAAAAATTATGGAAAAGGAAAAAGAAAAGATTTCTAGGAGATGGGTTTTGCAATAAACAGGATGTGGTTTTGTCTACAAATCATAGATTCTATAAATATTATTGGTTTGGAAGGACCAAGCTATGAAAGTGATGGATTTTTTGCTTTGGAGTGTGAAGACATGGAAATTAGGAGGTCAAGTAGACTTTGTCAAATTGAAGCCGGACTCGTAATATATATATATTTTTTGAAGAATGAAATTTTGTGCCTACTACAACAGGAAACACGTGTTTTTTTTTTTTATTTGTAATAAATTTTTTTTTCCTGAAACTAATTTAAAAACTTGGAATATGAAGAAGGAAAAGAGAAGAAAATTAGAATAATGGACACGCAACATATTCTGTTGCCCAAAGTGAGATTTTTATAATAAAGTCAATAGGATTGTTGATGATTAATTTTAGGTCAATTTTTTTTATTTGGTGTGTGAAAAAGAAAATGGATGGAATCTAATTAAATTTGGATTCTGACTTCAAAGAAAGGATTATTTATTTCCATTTGGAAATGATTTGGCGCTAATGAAGGAAAAAAATAAAAAGCTCTAGAGATTTTTAATCACCATAATTTGTTGAATGTGCTATATTTGCTTCAGCTAAGTTAATGGGGCCAAATTAAAATTTTCTTCAATTGGTAATGATCTCTTTGCCTGGCAATGACTTTGATGGGGATATGATTAGAACAACGTAGGATAGAAGAAAAAACATAGTAACGTACTCTAAAGATAAGAACAACTTGTTGGCATGTCCAATCACTAAATTGACATTCCTTTAGCAAAAGAAATCCCAAATTAAAAAAAAAAAAATTTACAGGACTTTTTCTTTATCCTTCCTAATTTTGATTTGCATACTTTGGAGAAGAAATGCCAAGTGCCGGCGAGTACTGCATTTCATATATTATACCCAAGAAATTCAAATTAAAACGACAAAATAAATATACGTACACACACACACACACACATATATATATATATGGGAGGCCTTTGAACTTTGTACTATATCTGAAATCAGCCATGTAATGTTCAAAATTTTTTTAATTGAGCTTTTTACTTTGTATAGATTACGGGACTGGACATTTTCAACAATTGATGAGCTTATACATTAAAAGATTCTGACATTTGTAGATGAATTTATAAGAACGTATAAAATAAATAAGAGTAGTTATCTTAAACGTTATTTCTGTGGCTTACCGAATAAAATATAATATCTCTTTTTGTTTTTTTGTTTTTTTGTTTTTTTGTTTTGAAGGGACATGAAAATCACAATTGTTTTTTAAAATCACAGTTTCAGATCATAATCAAATATTTACATCTTATATATATAATCCCAGAAAAGAACTTGTGCTTATGTGTAAGACAAAAAAATTGACGAATTCTAACATCAGTTTCTTAATTAAAACATAAAAAGATACCTTGTAATAAGTTATGTTAATAGTATGGCTGAGAATTTTTATTGCGAATTATGATAGATTAGACCAAGAGCGGCTTATCGAATCCGTAGAAAGAAAATATTTGTTTGATGCATGTTGTGATTTTTTTGAACTAAAAGTCAGGGATTAAAGTGATTGCAGGAATAGTCTAGTGATAATCACATTTAACTTCACCTAAAGTTGTAAAATTTGAATCTCCCCATCCCCAAGTTCAAAAAGTGAGGGATTAAACTTCGTGTTTTATAGTGAAATCATTTATACCAGCAATTCCGATCCACATTATAATTGAGGTCATATGTATTATGAACAAGTATTTCTTTGTTGACAAAATCAAGATTAACGTCATAGCATTTGTTTAGAACAAAGGTTTTGACCTAAGTTTTTCATTTCAGTTTTTGTATTTTTTTTGAAAAATTAATAAAAATTATAATTAATTTTTGAAAAGTCAACCAACTTCAATCTCATATTTTCATTTTAAACCTTTGTTCTTAACGCAAGCTTAATTTATAAAAGCCATTTTGATTTTTTTTTTTTTTTAAATGAAACAAATTTCTCAATGGTTTGAAACTAGTTCAAGATTTACAATTGAATTAACCTTATTGATCCACCGCACCTATTTGAAAGCAGAGCCTACAATCATAACCAAGCCACAAAATTTACTTTGGAGAGAGCTTGAATCAAGTCAATTAATCTTAAGCTAAATTAATAGTATAACAACAAAATTTTAGTGGTTAAAGTGATTACAAGCATAGCCTCAACGTAATTGCACATCTGGCTCCATCAAAATGTAAGAGTTAGAATCCCATCACCGGCCACTTGAACATAAAGAAATAAATTAAATTAGGGAGGGGTTTAAAAATTTTAGGATATTGGAAAAATTTTAAGAATTGTCAAAAATTTTCAATGGGCTAACATGGGCCCACTGGGCTGCAGTAGCCCCCTGAGCCCATGGTGCCTTTGTCTCTCCTCCCACTGGCAGGGGTAAATAGTCATAAAAATATTAGGGTACTTTAGAAAAATGCACCAAAATCATGACTTTGATTATATTAGTAATCCACGTGATTAAATTATGAATATCAATTAGTAATTATAATTAAAACTTTAGAATAAATTCGTAAGGGGTAAATAATCATAAAAATATTAGAGTACTTTAGAAAAATGCAACAGTAAAAATATATATTTATCTATTTATTCTAAAGTATTAATTATAATTATTAATTGATATTCATAATTTAATCATCTGGATTACTAATGATAACAAGTTGATTATTAACCGTAGGTGAATAATTAATTGGTTCGGTAATTAATGGGTCACCGATAGCCGTAACCACCACTGCTGGTAGATAATTATTTGGTTACAAATTAGTAACCAGTTGATTACCAACATAATTATCTGATTACTGACTAGTTATCAATTGATTATTGGCTGGAGACTGCCGATTCTACAGGTTTTCTGGTTCCATCACTGGAATATCTAAAAAACACCAGATTCGACCAAAAAAAAAAAATCAAAATTCCATAAAAATTATAAAAAATTTAAGAACAAACAAATCGCGACACAACAATACCAGAATACATCATAACCCTAAATTAAATTTAAAAAAAAAAAAAGATCTCTGAAAAATCCGAGATCGGGACTCCTCCGCCGATCACAAAAAACCGGATCTCGAACACTGTCGTCCACCGACAAACATTTAACAACCGGACAATCCATACAACACAAAACACATAAACAAAAGTTTCTCACAATATCCCAAATAAATCAAAATAGTATTCAGAAAAAAAAAAAAAAAAAAAAAAAAAAAAAAAAAAAGAGGACACCGGAAATTGACCGCTGTAGGTGGAGAAGACAGATCTCCGGAATTGGCAGCTGCTCCGGTCGTAACCTCAAATTGCGTGTCGCTGCAGATATGGTCGAGTTGTGGAGAACCAGACCAAACCGGCGCTCATTCTCCTCCACACGGGCAAGCTTCAGATTCCGATCCGCTGTGGCAAGCTTCAGCTCAAGCAATGGCAACTGGTGATCTGACGAGCAGAACCGTTCTGGCGCGATATTGACCGAGCGACGGTGGCCATGCGTGACTTGGTGCAGAGAGATAGAGAGAGAGGGCTACCATGCTGGGCAAGAAAGGCAGAAAGAGAGAAGGGGGTTCAGCAGAGTCACGCGGGGGAAGGGGGAAGAGAGAGAGAGAGAGAGAGGGATCGGGGAAGAGAGAGAAAGAGAAATTAAACAAATAGTCATTAAATTGTTATGACATCGTCAATGTGTTATTTTTAATGATAGTTTTTAAGCGATCGTAACAATTGATCCACCCTTCGTTTTTGTGACATGCCCCCTAATTATCTCATGATGCTGAGAGACAGATTAATGGATCATTTGATAAATACATTTATTTTGTGTTGAATTCAAATGTGATATTTGTTATGGAATAATGATACATATCATGAAAAATTTAATTATGAATATCATGAATTATTAAGTGTTTAAATTTTATAAATTCTGTAAAACTGAAATAACTACATTGTCCCTATTTTGTTACCCCTAACAAGTTATTTTTTAGATTTATAATATATCATGAAACCTTTCTTTCATGATGTGAATCATTTTACTTTATAATATCATAAGCGTTTAAATGTCCCTTTTATACATTGCAAATGTAATGTATATTTGAATTTATTTATATTTCTTATTCTGATTTGTATTGGCGAGAGAAAGTTAACGTGATTGATAAAAGTAGATCGAAAAAGAGAATGGATAAATAATGTTTTAAATATATTTGTATTTGAAGGAAATATATGATACACCCAAATACACATTGCATTGTATTTAGATATACTAGACGATGAATGTGTCTTCCAAAATGCACTATAAATGCAAAGTCTAATTTTTTCACAAACTTGAAATTGGCATTCTTTTTAATTTTGACATACCATTCAACTTAAAATTTAACATGTAATATTTGTACAGGAATTTGAAACTTATTTTGTTGAAAATTTGAAATTCAAAGTTTATAGGATGTTGGAAAAAAAATATTTAATAAAAAAACATATATTCTGTGTGTTTGAAAGGAAAACCGTACCAACATTTTCATGTCGGGAAGTTAATGATCATTGTTTTTATTATTTCACTTAAATATTCAATTGCAATTTTTTTTTTCCATTAAATTACTTTTTGGCTTGGTAAATGCTCTCATAATTTAATAACCCTCTTTGTCCAAGTCCATATTTCAGATGGGTATGACATGTGCAAATTACACAAACATCCTTGCTATTTACCTTTCACCCCTTGGTTTTGGAAAAGATAAAAGCATCCCTTTATTTTCCTAATCGTATAAATACCATTAATGGAGAAAAAAGTCGTATAAAAAGCCATCTCGTTATTCAAAAGGGGCAAATGGTAGGGAGACTAGCCCACGGCGAGTTGCATAGATCTCAGGGTCTCCACCTCTGGCCTAGCGATCAATACGATCATGAGGGTTGAAACTTGCCTCACCCACAACAATCGCTAAGATCTAGGGGTCTTTGCCTTTGCAATCCTATGGTCGCAACCCACTTTGGATGAGTCGCCTCAGTATGGAGAGTTGAAACATCCTGTCTTTTGAATCTCTATTTCGTTTCTTTTTCTTTTTCAATTTTTTTTTCTCTACTTTTTGTTTCAGTTTTTAAAAGAGTACCTAACGGGGCAATATGGATATCGTCAAACCTTTTTTTGCTGTTAGTTAAGTAATCCACATCAAAAAGGTGGAGCCCTACTTTTTGTCAAAACAAAGGGGTACATTTGTATTATCAACGTCGAAATCTACCTAACAAGCAATTACTAGTAGAAAACAAATTAAGGGGAACCCCACTTTTTGTCAAAACAAAGGGGTACATCTGTATTGTTGACGACGAAATCCACCTAATAAGTAATCACTAGTAAAAAATCTGAATTGTATGATTGTTTTAAACCATCATATTCGTAGAATCCATAATCACTGTATGTCTATAAACAGTTGTGAAAAGTCCATGGTGCTGCACCTTTTTGCATTGGTGCAACGCATTATCTGAAAACTAAAGTCCTTGCTCAAGCTATAATTTCTTCAAACACTGTCCACAAATGAAATAAGGCTATCATATTTCACCGATATAACAAAAATGATAATTTTCCAGACATCAATAGATACGTTCACCTCATCATGAGAGCGGAAAATAAGGGAGTGCTCAAAATATAGAAAGAGGAGAGAACTTCAAAATTTGTGAGTAGAAGAATGAGTGGGAAATACTAGGGAAAACTTTAATTGATAAAAACTATCACTAAATTCAAGATCTCATGTTAAATCATTAAGAAAAATTAATCATAAGCGTACCTAAATCCATGAAAACAAATTAAAGAATGATGGAGTATTCCATAATTAAATCTCTTTAATTTCTTAAGGTGCTCTATGAACTCTCTCTCTTAATAGGGAAGGAGGAGGAGAGCAAATATTACGTATTATGATTTGACTTGAAGACCACAACCCTTATAATAACCTTTATATACTAACTCAAATTAGGTTCTCGTCAACCCTAATTTAATTAGTATTGGGTTTCTATATATTAAAACCCATACCCAATATATATCTCTAGAATCCAATTAACAGATTATTTATTTGGTCCTATTAAATTGAATAGTCTATAATATAATTGTCATTTAATATGTGAGTCCATAATAGGAAATAATAAAATTCCAATAGGAAAAATTCTGATTTTCTTACATGTATTTCGGGCTTTCGATGACCGTTTCTGAAACATAGTCGTCAAATATTGATATTCCATGACAATTATCAGAACTTTTTGTTTTTGTTGCGCTCTTTTTATAGAAGATTTGACGATGGTTTTTTAGTTGCATGGTTGATGATGAACAACTTGCAGCACCAAATCATGATAATTAGCCGGAAGCCAAAGAGTCAGAGGATATGCTAAGATACTAATTTTCGTTTAAATTAATAAAATGAATGCTCATTACGCCCCATATCTAAAAAATTATAAAATTAATCTTGATCCATCTTCAAAAGATATATTCTAATTTCTTAGGTTAGTTTTCGTTCAATAAGGTTTTTTTTTTCTCTTTTTTTTTTTAATTGAACTGAAACGTCCTATAAGCTACTTGTTAAATCATAACATCAAGTTAATAGACAAAAATTTATTCGGCTTGGGAATATTACAAGGAAAATTTGACATTGGATCAAAGAGGAAGAATTTTAAAATTTGGTACATTGAAGCAAAAATTAAATTTCTACTTCGAAATGGCCCCTAGATTGCCTACATGAGGTAGAACCGGAGAGATTAGATAAATCATATTTATGAATTTAGGTAAAAGGGTGGAGGTCATTAGTTAAAGTCTCAAATGTCTTACCATTTCAAAATCAATAATTTACAATAGAAAAACAATTATATAGTTTCAGTTGTATAATATACTTGGATGTTTTAGGAAAAGTAATAATTTAACAATCCGAAGCAACGAGCGTAGATTCAATGCAAGTACTCCATTAATAAATTAGCTTTTGAGTACATAACAGGAAGATAGCCCATTAGAACGTTTGGTATGCAATAATCTTTAGAAAATTGGAATCTTACGTATTCTCGTATTTGGTACAAGAAATAAAATTTTTTTCAATCTTAGGAAAATCTATCTCATAAAATTCCCTTTAATTAACTTATTTTGAGGTAATCTGAATCCTATCTAATGTGTTATTCAAATGTATGGGAATATAAGTTTTTCATCTTTAAAAAAAAAAAAAAAAAAAATCCTCTTCATCATAAAGGACCTCCTTCCGTCCCCAAACCGTCATTGCACCTAGCCATCGCAGTCCTCTAGCGCACTCCGACAACCTAAACGCCATCATATACTACCACAACCTAAATGTTGCAGCACCCGAGCTTGTTGGAAGCCGTCGTTGCCACCCTGCCCTCGTCAGATATGGTCATCTCCAGCGAACCATGCCATTCCATCGCCGCCCAGGGTGAACCAAGACATCTCGCATCCTTGGCAAGCCACGAACCAGGATTGCCCAATTGCATTGGCTACCCCCTTTCTCTAACGCCCCTAGTGATGGCATGCCCGATGACCTCACCCCCACTAGATTGCAACGGTGACCAACTCACTCTGCCACCTATTGGGTGGGTCCGGAGGCCGAAAAAGAAAAATACAATGTAACAAAATTATAAAACTTTTGTAAGAATATGACTCGTTATATAAAGATATTAATCATTCAACATAATTATTAGTATGGCCTCGTTATTGTTGACGTTCATTTTTTACCTTCTAATCTTCAAGCTATTTTTCTCTCTAAGAATCAAAAGAAGTCGTTGAATCTTCTTGGACGTTAGTTCTTTTTGTTTGCTATGGCTTCGTTCACTTTAAAGATGACAGTCTAGAAAACTCAATTGAAAGTCTTCTCCCTAGAAAACACCTCCAAAAGTCTATTTAAAGCACTAAGGTTCAATGTGGCAAGAGGGAAGAAAATTCCCTTTCTACCCTTAACTAATATGCGCCCACTCCTTGTGCCCCAAGAGTGGGCATGCATGCCTCTTATAGGAGGAGTGCCATGTGTTGACTTTTTATTCTTTCAAATAATATTTTCCAATCATAATCCAATATTTTGACAACCAAAGTAATTAATTTGTTTAATAATTGACACATATTTATTATCATTTTTTTTAACTGAATTGACACGAATTTATTCTAATAATTAGGCTACGTTTGGCATAGAGGAATTGATGGAGGCTGGTGCCGCGGTAGAGGCGTGACGGGTTGGATAGCGCTTAGAAGGAGAGATGGAGGTTGCTAGTTCACACGGGGCAGCGCTAGTGGTGACTGTTTCCCAAGGTCTTGGTGAGTCTGGCGAAGGTTGCCATGGTTTGTGATTCAAGCTCCAGAAAAGGCCGGTGCATGCGAACTTTTGGGGGTAGCAAAATCTGGCGCATGCAAGCTTTGGGTGGGGTGGGGGGGGGGGGGAGCAAACTCCGATGTGAGCTTCGAGGGGCCATGAACTCTAGTTTTGGCATGGGTTGTAGATTGGCAAAAGGAAAGCGAGAGAAGTGCTTTGGCCACTAGGGTTTTTTCACTCTTAAGTTTAGACTTTAAAAAAATTAAGGGTCATGATCTATTTTGATAAGGTCAATGGCTATATTTCTTTGGGCATTTTTGTCATTTCAAATATACATTTAATAGAGTTAAGGGGAGGGGGTGTTGGTGTCATTTGTTTCGGTTAAAGGGGTGTCTCTGTAATTTTAGAAAAACAGAAGAGGTATCTGTGTAATTTACTCAAGAGAATCAGGTGAGTTAGGTTTTATTATTTTTTGGTGTATCTTTTCGGCTTCAACGGTTCAAAACCAATCAAACGACCAAAAAACTTTTGCCCCATCAACAGAGTGAATGGGTAGGTTTCATTGTAGAACTGGAGACGTCTCATCATAGAACTCCCCAAGGAAAAAATTTCAAGAAAAGATTTTGGCTGTTTTCTGAAAAATAAATAAATAATAGAGATAACTTGTATCACAATTCACAAGAGGATGTCCTGATTTGGACCCTTATTCCCAACATGTATACAATCCCAACTTTTTGTCTTTTCAAATCACACTCTTTCACGTCTCTATTGACCTCCTTCTTTCTTTTTCTTTACTTTATCGTTTATTTGTGAGTGCATAAATATTTTTAGACATTTCAAAAATGGGTGTCTAACATATTTTAGGACCTATTTGATAAATAAATTTGAGTTAAAATTTCTAAATTTGAATAATAATTTTTATTAATTTTTAAAAAAAGATAAATTTTTTTTTTAAAGAAAGATAAAAATTTAAATTTAAACTTTAAATTTAAACTTAAACTCCAATCAAAACCTAACATTTCTTGAATTTGTTTTTTATGGTCTTTTTCTTTGAGGTTGGTTAGAAAATTCAAAAAGTTGAGGGAACATAATTAACAGTCGGGCTGAAAATATAACTAATCAATTTCTGTGACGTCATCAGCATCTTTTACTGTTCAACCTTTTGTCTAATATGCTATTAAAATAAAAAAAAAGGAGACTTTTATAAAAAGGTAAAAAATTTTACCTTATGGAAAAGGTAAGATTCAGTAAATGAAAATGGATGAATTGAAAAGATACATCCTGTTAAACTAAGGAAATGTATGGTAAATAAGTTTAGTTTAAGATTTTTAAGTTTCAATAGTAATTTTTTAGAAAAGATAAAAAAATTTTTTAGAAAAGATAAAAAAATTTTTCAAAAAAAGATAAAAATCATGATAAAAAAGTTACAATTTAATTTAAAATAAATTTAAAAACAAACAACCTTATAAATATTGTCACGAATTCGACTACGGTCGCTGAAACTTGGGATTTGACTGCTTAGCCTTTGACAAAATGCCGTTCTATAAGATGGGAAAATGAAAAAGCAAAAAAAAAAAAAAAGAAAATTATTTTCTTTCTTTCTTTCTTTCTTACTTGTCGTTCAAGGGAAAACCAAAAAAGTGTTGGTCGATGAAAACTTTTAGTCTCTCATTTAAGGATAACCCATTTGTGTTCCTAGTTCTGCTTGGTAGATAATGCCGATAAATCAATATCCTTCCTTGTCTTGTTCCCTTAATTCAATCGGAAAATAAGTCCCTTAAAAAATAAATAACAAATAAATAGAGCAATAAAAGAAACTAATTGATGAATGAGTTTAGTTTAAGATTTTTAAGTTTTAGTAGTAATTTTTATTAATTTTTAAAAAAAAAAAAAATTCAAAAAAAATAAAAAATATTTTAAAAAAAATATAAAAATTATAATAAAAAAAATATAATTTAATTTAAAATGAACCTTATAGTCAAACAGGTCTAAACCCTCTCACACAATCAAATTTTATGTCAGGAGAGAAAAAAAAAAAAAAAAAAAAAAAAAAAAAAAAAAAGCTAACTTCGATGGCCTTGGGTGGAACTCCGATGGTCTTGGTCGGCTGCCTACCGTCGCCATCGCTAGGGTGGGTCGCTGGAGCACCGAATGAGAAAACCCCACGATGGCGAGAACGCCGACGAGCACCCCTCCAATGCTTGTCGCCGGAGAAGAATGTACCATCCGCAGAAAGTAGGGGAGGGAGGGGGGCAGACGGAGGCGATCGCGTAGGTCGTTGGTGGCCGTGGGTCGCATAGATCTAGCTGAGGGGGCAAGCCGTGAGGCCAGTGCCGAATCTCCCCGCTGTCGAGCCCACCGTGGCGATCATCTAGCCACGAGCCCATCGTGCCGAATTCGGACGCCCTGTGCCGTGGGTCGCGACCTAGGTTGCCGTCGAGCCTACCGTGGAGATCGAGCAACCCTCGCCTCCGAGGATCTGTGTGACCGACGGTTCCGACGACCTTTGAGAAGCCTGTCGGCGGCGCCGGGTCATTCACGTCGCCGGTGAACTAGGAGAAAGACTTTTTTTTTTAATTTGGTTTGTAATCATATGCGATTGGATGCACAATAACTTTTATGTTCACAAAACATCTTAACCGTCCAAATGAAATCTGGGGTCAAAATTTTTTTACAAAACTTTTGTCCAATAATAAATGGATAAACAGCCGGCCCCTTTTACTAGTACCAACCATCGCCAACTCTTTTTTAAAGTCCTCTTGGCTGTTCCAAACCCGGCACCATTTCTTTTTTTTTTTTTTTTTTGGAAGAAAACATGGTTACAAAGCTTGTCGCCAGAGTTTTGAAATGTATTTCTTTTCATCTTATAATCTGCATGGTGCTTTTCTCAGATCATGTGGTTCCTTCTTCAACAGTTAAATACCTGCCGGGATTTCCCGGTTCTCTTCCTTTCAATCTTGAAACTGGGTGAGAATCTAGCTGGTTTTCTCAATATTATCTATGTTATAATACAAACACATACATATACATATACATATACACACTCATATGTATATATATCATATATCATATATACTGACACATTAGTTTTTGCAGATACATAGCAGTTGACGAGAAGGAAGATGTTCAGATATTCTATTACTTTGTTGAATCTGAAAGGAACCCAAGAGATGATCCTCTCATGCTCTGGTTCGTTGGTGGGCCTGGCTGCTCTGGTCTCTCTGCGCTTGCTTTTGAGATTGGTGTGTTTCTCACTTCTTTGAGCTCTCATTCTTCCATGAAATTTCACTATAATACTCTCTCTCTCTCTCTCTCTCTCTATATATATATATATTTTTTTTTTCTGTTTGACTCAACAAATGTTCTTCTCACTTAGCCCTTTTCCCATATTTCTCTGGGGCTTCGCCTTCATTTTTCTTTCTTCACTTACCCTTTTAACTTGGTATTTTCTGGGTTTCTTTTGTTCTTTCTTCTTAATTTCTCTTCTTTTCTTTCTTTTGTCTTGGTTTTATTTATTTATTTTTTGATAGTTTATCCGTTTAGTCCATTAATTATGAATATTCTGTCAAATTAATCTCTATTATTTTAATTTTAATAAATTAATCTTTGAACTTTTTTTTAACAATTTTGGTCCTAACACTATAACTGCGGTTCATTTCTAAAATTTAACTTAAATAATCATACCCTTACTTACAGAATGACTAATCGGGTGTTTGTAAATAAGTTTAGTTTAAGATTTTTAAGTTTTAATAGTAATTTTTCAGAAAAACAAAACACTTTTTCAAAAAGATAAAAAATTTTTTAGAAAAAGACAAAAACTATGATGAAAAAAATACAGCTTAATTTAAACTAAAATGGAAACTAAACTAACCCTAAAACTTTTAAAGAAATTATTATGTTAAGCATAAAATATTTTAGTTTTTTTGGATTTTTAATAAGAATGAATAATGAAATTTTCATACTTATGGTAAGTAACCCAAAAAAATCTTTCATCAATTTCAATGTTAAAATCAAAACCGACAATGGACTAATTAACAAAAGTTAAAAGTTCAACAACGAAAGCAACGTAATGTACAGATTCAAGACTACACAAACAAATTGTTGTTATTTCTAATTTTTTTTTTTTTTTTTTTTTCAAAAGAAGATGAATATCTGAAATATTGACAGTGCTACAAAAGGAATGATCTAGATCAACATCCAGGAAAAGTCAACTAAGAGAACACATGACCGGATATATACACACACATGAAAGATTAACTGGGGTATTATCCTTCGTATTCCGGAATTAATTAACTAGTTTTTTTTTTAAATTAATTAATTTACTAGTTGGTAACATGATTTGGTTGGATTCTAGAATAAATTTTAACTTGCATTTCAAAATAATTATTGGAGATATGTGGACAACAATAGTTCCAATTCAGTTTCTGATGATTTTTCGCGAGTTTTTTTTTTTTTTTCCTAATTATTTTAGTAAGGTTATATGCTGTATGATCTTTTTTTTTTTTTCTTTCATTATTTTGTTTTTATATGAATATATTATGCGGGAGGAAGAGGCCTCAACGTCAATAAGTCGTGTTTGGTATTCTTTCTTAATCGGATTGTTGTTTTCTGGTGAAAAAAATAAGGGACCACTTTTTTTTTTTTCCCCTGTTTTTTGTTCCTAATAATTTTTTTGGTTTAGAAAAATAGGGTACCGAAATATTGTTTTTGTTTTCTATCATTTCTTTCAACAAATGTAAAATGATGTAGTGGCAGAACAAACAATGGAGGAATTGGGAATCTTTTCATTAACACTGGGCAGTATATATATATATATATATATATATATATATATATATATAATATAACGTATATGGCAGCTAAATCTAAGGCTTGAAAGCCGTGATCCCCTTTTTGTGGGATTTGAATTACACTAGTTTAAAAGTTAAATAAAGTATGGAAAACGCAAATATACAGCTAATACAATACAGCTAATATAATACATTTCCTAATAACAAAACGTAAAAAATCCAAATAGAGTCGACAATTCCATTTCTTGTAATCATCTAGAACACACGTGGGACAGTTTTTTAAACGTTATATTTTTTTAATTAATTTCTATAAATTTCATATACTTTGATTTGATGTTTATCTAATTAAATATGTAACATCACATTTACGTACTGTCACATTTCTAGGTCCCATTCGGTTTAATATGATTGAATACAATGGCAGCTTACCAACATTAACACTGAATCCATACTCGTGGACAAAGGTACACAGTTCATTATATACTTTTTGGGTTTCTTTTTTTTTTTTTTTTTTTTTTTAATTTTTTTCCCTTAAATTAGACTGTTGTCTTCTAAACTTACGTTCAAATGCAATTTGTATACTAAACTTCTAATTTTGGTAACATACTCTCTACAGTTAAAAATATTTAACAAAATACTTCCAATTAATAACTTTGTTAATTTTTTTTGTTAATACAACAATTGGCATGTGACTTGCACATTAACAGTTAATCAATGACATGAATGGTAATTTTAATCTATTTTAATCCAAAGTTGTTGGATTTAGAGTTTTTTTTTTTCTTTTAGTTTTTAGAATAGAAACGTTAAATTATGATTGTTTAAAATATAAATTTTGGATTAATATCAATAAATTAAAGACCTTTCATACTCTTAATTAATGAATTACTCATGAGCAAGTGACATGTCAATTGTCATCAAAAAAACTAATATATATTTTAAGTTTAAAAGGAAAAATTGTCAAAATTAAAAGTTCATGGGGAAAACTACAAATGTCTTATAAGATAGATGTGGTTATGGTGCATAAACAAGCCTTTTACTTTTTAGAATCTTCTACTTCTCTTTTTTTTTTCTTTTGTGATTCAATTCTGTGGCAATTTGCAATAATTTTGTAGGTTGCAAGTATAATATTTTTAGATGCACCTGTTGGCTCTGGATTTTCATATTCAAGGAGCTGGGAAGGGTCCCAGACGGGAGACCTTGTGTTTGCTGATCAGAGTTTTGTTTTTCTAAAAAAGGTGAACAAGCAATTCGATTTGCATTCCTCAAAAGTAATAATTTTTTCATTATTAAAAAAGATATTTCGAATGACAGATTATTTCTAGTATATTTTTAGTAACTGTCATATAATAATGCATTCTGTTATTGTCTATAATAGCAGTCATATATTAAAAATAAAAGGCAGTGTCATAAATATACATTATAAAGAAGGGTAAATTTCTATAATGGTCTCTGAAATTTTATGGAAGATAATGTTTCGTCCTCAAATAATTTTTTTTGTTTGATAGCCCATTGAACTTTTAAAAGAAGATGCCAAATGAGGTAACATCGTAGTAGGCATTAAAATCTAGGTGGATCTCTCACGTAATACGACAATTCTATCAAATCTACTAAATTAACCCTAAAGAAAAACAAAAATAAATAAATAATTTGGTATTGTTCATCATCTTCTTCCACCTCTCAGTAACAAAATTCAGGTTTCAAGAGAACCTTTAAATTTTTTTTTTTTTTTTGGTTGAATAAAGAGTCTAGTGGTGACCCCATCATTTCCTGTTTTTAAGACTCCACACAGATAAAGATAATTCTCCTGAATTAACATATGATTCAAACCTCTGACCTTTTACTTGGTGAGATCCTTTAAGTTAAATCCCATGCCAACCTACATGGCTACATCCACCTTTGTGTGGGCAAGAGAACCCTTAAACCATGCCAGTGCCACCATATATAGACTCCTCAAAATAATGGTTTCTCTAAACAAAAAATTCAGGTCAATGACTCAACAATATCACAGATTCAAATAATTCACAAAAGAAAATATGCATCCATCCAATGCCATCACCCATCAAGACCGCAATGAATCCAGAGAGTACCAAATTTGATTTGTTTTTTAGTTTTCGTTAGTTTTAGTTTTTCTTTTTTTATATTTCTTAACCTTAATTTCAATATAAGTTTTGTCTTGCCAAAATGCCCTTTTTAATTGTGTCTATATGCACTTCACATGATGGCATTGTAGATCTGTCCATATTGAAAGATTCATTAATTCGTCACTCCTTTTGAGAATTTAGGAAACTTTCAATAAAATAAAAATAAAAAATTTGACAACCAAACAACACATTCATAGAAAATTCAACCACCATTATGGCAATTTATCCCAAAAAAAAAAAAAAAACCTTCATTAAAATACAAACATAAGAATTTGTAGTTGCGAGGTGACATTGTCGATTGAACAGTTTCTTTACTCTCCTTGGAGTTGACTCTCAGCTTGCCTATGGAATCTCAAGGGTCTATTGGAGGGTATTAACATGAGAAAATTAGAAAGAGAGTCATGTTTTGAGTATCTATTTATAATTTTACCTGCTCTAATATTAAAGTTGATAATTTTAGTATTATGAAATGATAAAATTATTAATTTTAATATTATTATGGGCATAAATATTAGAAGGTATCAAATTTATGACATTCTTTTGCATATAAACCTATTATTATCTAGTTTCTGAGATCAAATCTAAAAAGAGGTATTATGTATGAAAACTATGAACTTGTGATGGATTAGGTTAGTTTAGGCTGAGCATAACTTGAGAATGAATCAGGTCCTATGAATGATGTTATATCTATGGTTCTAGTAGATTTCCAAATGGACAGTGAGCAGAAATACGAGAACTTTACGAATCTCTCTCTCTCTCTCTCTCTCTCTCTTTTCACAACAAAAAGGTTGGGCCCAAAAAACAACGACAGACAAGAGGGGGGCGCCCAAAAAACGACAGAGAAAAGAGGGGGGCCCAAAAACCAACGACAGAGACAAGAGGGGGGGCGCCCAAAAAACGACAGAGAAAGGAGGGGGGCCCAAAAACAACGACAGAGCCAAAAAAACGACAGAGAAAAGAGGGGGGCCCAAAAACAACGACAGAGACAAAACGTATGACTTTAGTGATTGGCACTTATAAAGAATCACTGGAGACCTGCGAGTAATTACTTTCTGGTGGTTCTTCCTACGGTAAAAGGTGTAGAACGATTTTCTTATTTGAGAAAAGAAGGTGTCAAACTCGTTCTGACTCGTTTCTTTCTTAAAATTGACATGGCTGAACCTTAGGGATATAGTCCAAATATAAGTGTGTGGCCTTTTTTCTTCACAAAGCCAAACAATTTATAGCGCAGTTTTTTTTTTTTTTTTGTCTTTTTATTAAAAATAAATACAAATTTATTATTCACATTTTTAAATTTCTTTTAAAACTTAAATTTTAAAAATCCATACATTTAAAAAAATTTACTATTGAAACTTAAAAATCTCAACTCAAACTACTTCACCAAACGGGCCCTTATTAGTTCAAGTTAAAATGAGATAATTTTACTTTAAATTACATCGAATTCTAGAGGAACGAAACAACATCTATATTATGATTTTTTTTTTCTCTGAGTACAATTCAAGTGTTTATACTTTTTTAACTTTGAAACAATTCATTTTTAATCAAATGTACATTTTCAAAACTTTAACTCAAATCTAATTAAAGTATCTCTAAAACTACAACTCAAGTAGATTAACCAAATGGACACTCTTCCATGGCACGATGTCACTCTTTATTTCAAAACTTGCTTGAAAGGTTGCAGTGCATTTGAGCGGCATTTGGTTTAAGACCAAAAAAATTATATATATATATATATATATAGTTCTGCGTCAGCTTAAAAGCATTTGTTTACTTGCACATGACACTCAAACTTTGGTTTTTTAATTTTAATTTTAATTTTAATTTTAATTTATTTATTTTTAACTATGTTTTTGTTTGGTTTGGCAGTGGTTACTTGCACACCCAGAGTTCAGCTCAAATCCACTCTATTTAGGCGGTGACTCATATGGCGGCTTTATAGTCCCTATATTGGCTGAAGAAATAGCCAAGAGTAATGATATATAAAAGTCAAAATTAATGGTTATTGTTTGCTATTTAGCGTCTATAAAATTGGAAGCAAAATAACAAGCTTTTAAT
Organism: Ficus microcarpa; assembly: GCA_025413485.1. Lineage (NCBI taxonomy): Eukaryota > Viridiplantae > Streptophyta > Magnoliopsida > Rosales > Moraceae > Ficus > Ficus microcarpa. Next base: position 264,204 of record CM046379.1, on the reverse strand, counting down.
GATACTACAGGTATTGAAGCCAGCCAAACCCGAGAATTCAATTTCCAGGTATGTTTCTATTAACAATTATCAATTACTGACAAAAACATACATATTTTTTAATATTTAAAGCATGAAAGCTCTTTATATCCAGGGTTATTTGGTGGGAAACTCGAAAACAGATCCATACTATGATTACAATTTCAAGGTTCAATTTGCCCATCGCATGGCACTTATATCGGATGAACTCTATGAGGTTAGATTTCATATTTATTTGTAAGGTTTTTAGCACTAGTGTCCTTTAAAATTTTCTACTTTTAAAAACTTACCTCCCAATCTTTTAATTTTAATTACTTATCCATTGAACGTTTTGAATTGTTGCAATATGCCTTATTTCACTTACTTTCTATCAAATTGAGGATTGAAATTTGGAAGACTTGTATTATGATTTGAATTGGATTTGGACATTTTGATCACATATATGGGATTTTCCGTTCTCAAATTAAACAAACGTGTGGACTTTCTTTAATCAATTTAACAGGAAGACAAGTAAAATGAGGTACACTATGACAATATAGAAAGTTTGGATGGCAAATTGTCAAAATTAAAAGTTCAAAGGTAAGTTGTCAAAGGTCAACAAAGTTTGGGTCTTAGTTTTTATTATGAATCCAAAACAAATAAATTGTTCAAAAGTTTTATAGTAAGAATTCTTATGATAAACTTTTTAAATTTTCTCCCCCAAACTTACGTGCATGTTGCAATTTACCACTTGAACGTCAAAATCAGTTATTCTCTCTCCTTGAACTTTTCAAAAACATTAAAAGTAAGCTCCATAGATGAGGGGAAAAAAATTTTTTTTTTTCCTTTTAAAATCTTTGTTACATCCAAAGTTTGGACAAGATTGGATGGAGATAGTAAATTTGATAACACATTTCAAAATTTGGGGTTGGGGGGGGGGGGGGGTGACAAGCACAACATGTTCACAAGTCCACGAAAATTTTAAAACTTTCTCAAATTTTGTAACAATGATTTTATTGATCTCAGTCAGTGAAGAGGAACTGCGAAGGACAGTACCAAGGAAATCACGACAACGACACGCCATGTGCCAATGATCTTAATGCTATCTCACTCGTATGAAGATCTGTCCCTCTTGTTTTTAATAGATCCTAGCTTATGGTTATTATTTTTAGTTTTTGTTCTTTGGCTCACTGAAATTTTGCCTTTTTTTTTTTTCTTCAATAGTGCACTGAAAACTTGAACGAGCAACAAGTCTTGGAGCCCATGTGCAAATCAATCTTCTCTGCTAATGGGAAGATGGAAGAGATTAACCGAAAATTACTCCTAGAGAAGCCATCTGACCCTAAATGGCTTCAACCAAGCCTTAGTTTTGGAGGTCCACCTCCTGATTTTCCTGAGTTTGGGTGTCGGGTAAACCTGATCTTAAGCTCTCTTTAATACTGTTTTTTTTTTTTTTTTAATAAAGGGACAATAACAAATACCTCCCTTGTGTCTTGTTAAAATTTTATGTTCCACTTTTTTTTTTTTTTTCAGCAGTGTCGTATTTATACCTGATGTTTTACACACTACTTTTAAAACCTTCCTGGAGGAGAGGTCTCTGCGAAGGTTTCTAATACAATTTCTAGACGAGGGTTTTAACACGATGTGTAAAACATTGGGGATAGATATAGCACTCCTAGAAAAAAAAAAAAAAAAAAAAAGTCTAATGATATTATGATATCTTGCTAAATGATTAATTGATCAACTTCTTTTGAAGAGATATGAGAACCTCCTGGCCTATTTCTGGGCAAATGACAAAAGTGTTCAAAGGGCGCTTCATGTTAAAGAAGTAAGAGAATGTTGCCTCGGCTAATTTACATTGAACAATTTAGGGAAAAAAGTTCCTAAAATATTATGAGAAAGTTTTGGTTAAACTTTGCAAAAATGAATCAGGGATCGATAAAGACATGGATAAGATGCCCTAAGAACCTACCTTTCGAGACACAAATCGAGAGTGTTGTTAGCTATCATCAGCGTCTAAACTTGCGAGGCTATCGAGCTCTGGTCTACAGGTTTGGCTGCACTTAATTATTATGAAAAATTAATAAAGTGGTGAGATTGATACTTATTGATTTCATTTTAACATTTCAAAAATGGTGATTTAAAAAACCGAAAAGATTGAGATCTTACAAAGAAACGTAATTATCTTTTCGTAGTGGAGATCATGACATGACGATCCCTTACATTGGAACACAAGCATGGATCAAGTCTCTGAATATTCCCATTGTTGATCAGTGGAGGCCATGGCTGGTTGATGATCAAATTGCAGGGTAAACTACTACTTGACTTCTTCAACTTTACGTAGGAGTTATATATGCTGAACTTGTTTCCTATTTACTAGTTCAACCGTCATTTATGATCTGTTTGTTTGACGCAGATACGTGACCTTATATTCAAAAGGCATTTCATTTGTCACTGTCAAGGCAAGAACTGCTTTTCCTCGACAATATAATTTGTTTCATTAAGCTAAAGATAAATATACTACAATTTTTTTTTTTTAGACGAAGGGAAGAATGAACTAAAAGAAAATTGACAAAACTAAGATAAAATATGTGCATTTGTATGTGCTTGTGTACAGTGTGGGGTAGCTAAGTGTAGGTATACAGCCTCCACTAAGATTTTTTTTCTTTTAATTTTATCTTGAAAATTATATGATTTTTCTGGTTTTTTTCCTATTAAAAATTGAAAATCTACGATATGGTGCCACTAAATTTTCACCTTTCGGCTTTGTTGAGTCCACCCTATGTTGTGGATTGGACAATTGGGCCATGCCCGATAGTGCTTAAAGTTAAAAAAATAAAATAAAATAAAAGGGGAAGCTGTAAGCGTGTGACGAAAGTAGAGGGGGAGAAAAAGGGGAAGAGAGAGAAAAAAGGTAGGGTTTTTGATTTGTGCAAAAAGATTGGAGGGTGACACCGAATGTATTCAAATTTAAAGTGATGAATCCTTACAACGAGCTTTTATCATCCATCGATTCTGATTTTCAAATTGGAGTCTATAAGGTGCCTATCCTAAATATCCAGTATAAGACTTAGAATTAATTTTTTTGATGCTATGGGTTGACATCTATCTTGTTGATGATGAATTTACTTGTTTAGTCAAGATTATGTTTTATCTTGATGATTGTGAGCCTCTAGTTGTATTTAGAGATAACTTTATAATCCCATTATTATTGATATAGTGGAAGTTGATATCGGATTATGGTCTCGTGGTTTTTCCCTTCACGTTGGAGAGTTTTCCACGTAAAAAATTGGGTGTCTCTTGTGTGGTTGATTATTTTGATTTATTGTTGTTTTGGTTGATTTATTGGCTTTGTGGAAACTTATTTGTATAACCCATTTTCTAACACAGAGGGAAAGTTTAATTTGTGGTTTTCTCAAGAAAATTTTATATATCAATATTATTTAGAAAAAATTATATGCTCCTATTGAAATTTATATCTGGTTCCATTAATATATAACAATATGTGTATCTACATATCTTGGTGTATTGTATTAATTAGAAGTTTGGTGTGTTGTTGTAGGGAGGTGGACATACAGCTCCAGAATACCAGCCTAAGGAATGCTTTGCCATGTTCAAAAGATGGACCTCTCAAGAGCCACTTTGACAAGCTCTCTGCAATGAACAGCTATATTGCATATGTATATGTATATTACCTTTCTTTGTGGAAAAAAAAAAATTCCAGTCAAGAACAGAAAAAACTTTTTGCAAACACTTTATGGGAAACAAATGTTGAACTTCTGATTTTTAAACTTAGAAGCAAGACGAATATGCTAGTAATTGGAAGATTTTTATATGGACACTACTGTCCTCCATCCTTCACAAAAAGCAGTATATCTCTTTTGACAGCTCATACTTTTTTTTTTTTTTTGGAGAATAGCTCATACTTTAATTTTACATCTTTACAAATTTTGTGAAGCCTAATTTTTACAGCCACACACATACATATATATATGTGTGTGTGTGTACTTTCTTGGATGTGTTTTACAGGCACATATATATATATATATATATATATATGTAAGTATTTTCTCAGTTATATGTGTCTTCAGTAGGAGGACTCGTGAAACCCATCATACAACCAAATAAAGTGTAATAACATGCTTGGATGTAATTGAGCCAAACACGTAACAAGAATTACAAAAGATAAGGTGACAGATGAAAAATGGTAAATATAGTGTTTACCGATTGAAGTCTATAATTATATCATACATTAATCAAATAAAGTGTAATGACATGCTCCGATGTAATTCGTGCCAAAGATATCTTTTGGGTTATATAGTCCTTGTGTTTTTGTTTACTTTTTAACTTCTAGGTTTTTGATATTGCGTGCAAGCCCAACAATTATGTTACTGCTTATCTCAGGTGCTATTCCGTTCAGCTCTTTGTTTGCTCTTTATAGTATCAAGAATATTGTTTAGAAATATTTTATCGAATTATCAAAAGGTGTGCTTGTTGAAGTACTTAATAGTGTATTGCACCAATTAATGGGCCGGAGTGCTATTTTTGAACTGATTGCTCCACTTATCTGTAGTCTTATAGTGTGATCTAATTATTTTCACTATCATTTTTATTGATATAGGTTGTATTTTCTGATGTTTATAATTTATTTAGCTTATAACATGTTCTTGATTGTCTTACAAGAAATTTTAGGAGAAAGATAGGATTCTTAGAATCTTTAAGCATTTGATATGTGAAACGATTGGTGAACTTTGGTTAATGGGGAAAAAAAAAAGTGAAAGCATGAAACGAATGATATTGTAGATATGACAAAAGAAGCAGAGGCATATTGTAATGTTCTTTAGAAAAAAAAAAGATCAACAAAATAGACACTGAAGGGAAGTTTATGGACCATTCTAGCACTAATTGGAGCAATCACTTTTTAAATGAGTTTTATTTTTGTGTATAAAATTTGAAATTTAGATATTGTTCATAACTATAATAAGTTTCTTAGTTGTTGAACGTGTCCATTTCTTTTTCTTTTTTTTTTTTTAAATTATAGCACGATTTTGACGTCATGTTTCTGCTAGTTAAGTGTGTTTATTTCCAATCTATTTTTAATTAAGATTATCGCAAGGGTTGAAATTTGTTTTTCTACTGTGGTAATAATAAGCATTATTTTTACAACGGGCTCAAGATGGATGTGAAGAATATTTGAAACTACTCTCGAACCATCATGTTGATTCCGATCCTAAATGATACCTCGTTTTCAGTACTCTTAGTACTCCTACGATCTCCGAGGCCAACCTTCCTGAGTGACTTCTTCTTGTCTAAATCTTGCAAGTATTTTGATTTTGGACGGATAAGATGGGATGAACAACGGCAATCATGGAAGGTGAAGGGAAATGGCAAGGTTTTTTTTTTTTTTTTAAACCAAAGAAATCAAAATTTTCTCTTTCAATTTCCAATTTTACCTTGAGAAATGGTGCATGTGAGCAGCACATGGATCATTCCATCCAAATTTCTTAAACTGTGCTATATTGGACTGGTTGTGCCAAGAATCCCAAATTTAGGGGGCTGATTGCCATGATTTTAAGTTCAAGGACTAAATTGCCAAATTTAAAAAGTTCAGGGGACATTTGTACAAAAAAGCCTTTAATATTTAGGGATGCTCTTGCTTAAGGAGATAGCTGTCCAGACCACTGGAGAATTTCTGCATGCAAGTTTCCTGTTGAACACAGTTTAGTTCCTTCTTTTCAAATGGTGTTATAGGGTTGTCCATGGTTTCTGTACTTGGGCTCCTATAAGAAGTAATTTTATTGTTTGGTCTCTGTGGTAACTTCTTTTGGTCCTCCCTTTAATACACTGCCGATGTCCTCTAAATAAACAAAAAGACTACTTTTTTTCTGTGCTAGCTTAAAAACATTTTAGCTACTTGCTCATGGCATTCAAACTTTGTTTTATTTTGTTTTCATTTTTTTTTTTTAACCTATGCTTTTGTTTGGTATGGCTGTGGTTACGCATACACCCGAAGTTCATCTCAAATCCACTCTACATAGGCGGTGACTCATATGCCGGCTTTATAGTCCCTCTAGTTGTTGAAGAAGTAGCAAATAGTAATGACATATAAACTTAAAATAATGACCTTATTATTTATTATTTAACGTCAATAAAAGTGGAAGCAAAATAACATTACTCTTAACGATGTTACAGGTATTGAAGCCAACCACACACCAGAACTTAATTTCCAGGTATGTTTCTGTTAACAAAATATCAATTTCTGATAGAGGGTTTTTTTTTTTTTTTTTTTTTTTTTTTTTTTTTTTTTAAGCATGAAAAAACCTTTATATCCAGGGTTATTAAATGGTGGGGAATCCAGTGACAGATCCATATTATGATGACAATTTCAAGGTTCTATTTGCTCATCGTATGACACTTATATCGGATGAACTCTATGAGGTTAGCCTTAAGATTTTATTTGTAGAATTTTTAGTTCTGGTGTCCTTTAAATTTTTCTGTTTTTAGAAACTTACCCCCTCAAGTAATTTATCCTCAAACTTCTTGATTGTTGCAATATGCCCCATCTCACCAACTTTCTATAAAATTGAATATTTGAATTTGGGAGATTTATATTAGGATTTGAATTGGATTTCAATATTTTTGATCAGACATGAGATTTTTCGTTCATAAAATTAGATGCACATGGGGGCTTTTCATAATCATATTAACCAGAAGTTAAGTAAAATGAGTTGTATAACGACAGTTTATAAAATTTAGAAGGTAAATTGTCAAGATTAAAAGTTCAAAAATAAATTGCCAAATGTCGGCAAAGTTTGAGGTTAACAATGCTAAAAGCCATAATTTGTATTGTGAATTGAAAACCAATAAATTGTTCAAAAGTTTTCTTGTAAGAATTCTGCTGATAAACTTTAAATTTTCTCCCAAAAGTTATGCGCATGTTGCAATTCGCCCCTTAAACGTCAAAATCAGTTATTCTCTCTCCCTGAACTTTTCTTTTCAAAAGCATTAAGCTGTAAGCTCCATAGATGAGGGGATTTTTTTTAATTTTTTTTTAAAACAACATAGTGACATCCAAATTTTGGGTAGGAATATTGGATGGAGATAGTAAATTTAATGCTTCGTAGAATTTGGGGTAAATAACACATTTTGAAACTTTGGGGGGACAAGCACAACATGTTCATAAGTTGGGGAAAATTTTAAAAACTCTCTCTAAGGTCTCGTTTGACAATTTAACTCAAACTGTACTTTTTCATTTCAGTTTTTGTATTTTTCTGAAAAAGTTTTTGCCTTTTTTAAAAAATCAATAAAAATTTTCAACTTAAACTGTACTTTTTCAAATCAAACTCATTCCCCAAACGGACCTTAAATTTTTGACAGCGAGTTTATTGATCTCAGTCAGTGAAGAAGACCTGCGAAGGACAGTACTATGGAAACCACAACAACAATACGCCACGTGCCGATGATCTTAATGCTATCTCACTCGTATGAGATCTGCTCCTCTTGTATTTAATAGATCCTAGCTTATATATATATATTTGGATAAGAGTCTAGTTCACGGTTATTATAATTATTACTTTTTATTTTTTGGCTCACAGAAAGTTTGCCTTTTTTCTTTCCTCCACTGTGCATTGAAAACATAAACGAGCCACAAATCTTGAAGGCTGTGTGCAAATCAATCATCCCTGGTAATGGGAAGATGGAAGAGATTAACCGAAAATCACTTCTAGAAAATCCATCTGACCCTAAATGGGTTCAACCAAGCCTTTCTTTTGTAAACCTGATCTTCAGCTCTACTGTTTTTTCTTTTTTTCTCATTTAATTAATATAGTGGGGTTTTTGTTTCTAATCCAAGAAAAAAATGTCTAGTGATATTATAATCTGGTAGTTGATCAATTGATCAACTTCTTTTGAAGAGATTTGCGAATATCCGGGTCTATTCCTGGGCAAATGATAAAAGTATTCAAAAAACACTTCATATTAAAGAAGAAAGAGAATGTTGCCTCGGCTATTTACATAGAGCGATCTAAAATATAATAATCAGTCACAGCATCTTTTATAAAATTTTTAGCCACAAGATTTTCAGTCACAGCATGATAAAAACTTTTCTCGTGACTAAAAGTCTCATGATTAAAAGTTTTAATCACAATAAATATTTGTGACTGGTTACATATTAGTCAGAAGATTGTGATTAAAAAGTGACATTATTGAAAGTGTTGCTTGGTTGATGATGAAATTTCAGGGTAAACTAATATTTTACTTCTTCAATCTCACCTATACTACTGTAATTTTCGCCCATGATCTAATCGCTCGTTGCAGATACGTGACCGAATATTCAAAGGGCGCCTTACATTTGCCACTATCAACGCAAGAACTGCTTTTCCCCTACACTAAAATTTGGTTTTAGTGAGCTAAAGAGATATATCACGTTTTTTTATTTACAAGAAACTCTCTCAAAGGAGGGGATGAACTAAAAAAGAATTGAAAAACTAGATAAAAACCCATGTATTTGCATGTGCATGTGTATATGTATATACATACATTTTTAACATATATCGAGTTGTGTTTTATAAGAAGTTTTTTGTGGTGTTGTAGGGAGGTTCACATACAGCTCCAGAAAACCGGCCAAAGGAAGGCTTTGCCATGTTCAAAAGATGGACCTCTCAAGAACCACTTTTACAAACTCTGCGATCATAACCAGCTGATTTCGGAAATTATATGCTTGCTGATTATGCTAGTAATTGCAAGATTTTCCAAGGGACACTGCTTTACATCTCATAGGTTGCCCGTTTTAGCGTGTTCCTACAACTGAAGTGGTCTTGCTTTACTATTTCTATATATTTAGTAAATAGTTTTTCCTTGCTCGGAGGAAATGAACCGGAGAACGGAAAAAGACATGATACGATGTGATTTAATCCTACGTTACACTAAACAAGTCGAATATGTGTTATAAGCTATCATCGCGATTTCAACTCGAGAGGCAATCGAGCTCTGACTACATTGGCTTGGCCTTGGGAATGTTTTGCCATGTTTAAAAGATGACTCTCTCAAGTACCACTTTGATACTTGTATAAGCACCCTTTTTTTCTCTTTATTATTGAGACATGATGAATCTGTTAATATTATTTCTTTTGCTATGAAGTGGTCGATCAAAGAATGCAGTAAAACTTGTCATGGAATTTGATTTCTTGCTTGTTAATATTTCAAAGTTCGAGGAGAAAGATGGTTACAAATTAAAGTTTATGAGCCATTTTGTGTGACAAAACTTAAAAGTTCACCAGGAAGATGTAAAATTTATCCTTAAAAAAAAAAAAAAAAGAGGTAAACTGTGGATAATCGTAAACTTCTGGGGACAATGAGAAAATATAAATGCATAACAAAACGACATTAACTAATTATACGACACCTAACTTCCCTCATAATCATAAATAATAAAATAAAAAAATAATTTGAAAAAAAAAAAACAACAACAACAACAGCACTTGACAAACGACAAGCATTAAAGCATGCATGATGGAAAACGACAATATTCCTTAACAACGGCAAAACGACAATGGTCTAGAAAACGGCCCCATTTTTTGGGGCGCGGTGGGGGCCGAAGAAATCTCGTCGAACTGGTTGGCGAAACTTTGCCGGGAATTTACAGAGCGAAACTCCAACAAATTTGTTCTTTTTTTTTTTTTTTTTTTAAATCTGAAAACTCAAACTTTACTCAGAATTCTTAAGTGTAATTGGAGGTTGGCTCTTCGTTTTGGACGCTTTACAGATCAAAGCCATTACTCAAATGTCCCGCCAAGACAAAAGACGCAAGTTCAATGAGGCCGTCATCAACATGCTATATCCTCCTCCTCCTCCCCCACAAGTACTTCCCCATCTTTCCCTTACACACACACATATATATATATATATGTAAATGTATATGTATAAATGTGTGTGTGTGTGTGTGTGTGTATATATATATCACATTCTGTGATCAGCTGTATTCTTCTGAAGAATTTTGATTTCAAATATATGAATGAACTCGTACAGGCCAAAGATGAAGAGTTGGCAGTAAACAATAATTACGATGGAGTTTCTGCTGAGGATCTCGCTCCAGGTCTAAGCAATAATGCAGATGAATCTGGGGAGGGCAGTTCTTCTTCAACCTCGAGCGACGATGGTGAGAACAAGCTGACGAGGGCTCAGCGGAAGAGACTTCGGAGAAAGAAGCTCAAGACAGACGCTTCTCGTCGTCGGAAAATTATTGGGCCCCTTTTACCACCAGCAGATGACGAAGATAATGGCAGCGAAGGCAAGAACCTTGCACTTGAAATTGGTTGTCCAACTGTTCGACGTAATGCCGCTGAGGAATCTCCTCCTCGAACTGACCAACCAGGTAAGTTAGGTTTCAACACTTTTTTGGAGAATGGGATTTTGGATTTGTTTTTGGCTACTTCATAAACTGCAACATGTTGAATTAAAGATTACAATATGACATTTAAGTTACATGAAAATAACTGTATACCAGGTGTAACTTAATATTTGACCGTACTATATATCATCAACTCTTACAACTTCATAAAGCCATTTTTATAGAAACAGAAAACAGGTCAAGTCTTTCGTTGTGTAGGACTTATTTGCCTGCAATTTTTCTTAATGAGCCCGTGTTATGCTCAGGAGAGCCACCTACTTGTGCTAAAAATCGGAGTAGAGTAAAGCAGAGGAGGTTAGCGAAGAAGCTGAAGAGAAAAAACTTGCCGGCGCCTAGTGAAGAAAACTGTGACCAAGATCAAAGTGCGAAATCCTGCAAAGGCTCCAACGGAAAGGAATGTGCAAAAGAATTTTAATTGCCAAAACTCCGGATGAAAGGTTCCATGAGCCGAAATGGTCTTCCGGGTCGAAAATGGTGACTTGCTATGAGCTTCTGTACTATTTCGGGACAATTATTTTAGGTAGCAACTTGTAGAGATCCTATTTTGAACTTGTATATAGGATAGATGAAGAAGATTGGATGTCTTTTTGTCTCTTGATATGTCCAATTTTCTGCATTGAAACACAAAGTAACAAGACCGCGATCTCATTCGTCATGTTCAGTCATATGCTCCTCGTGATTAAAATAATGATTCAACCACTTTACAGCCATGGAGGATCCGGAACATAACTTCTTTGAAAATGGAATTTACTACAGAATTTCCCCTAGCATTAGAAAGTACAAATACTAGTCCGGTCATATTGAAGCTTAGAATCATTACATCAAATATACGGGGCAGAAGCTAAACTTCTTCAATCTTCAAAGACTTCTTCTTGCAAAGTAAATAGAATATCTATTAGGTAAATAATATTTCTGTAAGAAGTAAATATATCATTTACTTGGTAAATTTGAAGTTTATTGATATTTACTCTAATTTTTTTTAACTTGTTATTTACTTCATTTATTTACCTAAAAAAATTATTCACTTCTTTCTCTCTTTTTTAAGTATTCTTTAATCCATATCCAAAGTTTTGTGAGATTAGAATTATTATTTTTTAATCAATCATTAGCAATGATTATTGCCAATTTTTAAAAAATATGATTAATATAAATAAATTTTGGTGAATAAGAGGATATGGAGGTAGTCACAGTCGAACTCGGATATACAAAAAGGAGCCATTAAGGGGATGTTTGGAAAATCATTTCAAATTAAAATTTTCATCTCAGTTTTTATTTTTTTCTAAATAAAATTTTTATTTTTTCTAAAAAAAATTTTTGTCTTTTCTGAAAAGTCAACAAAAATTACTATTGAAACTTAAAATTTCCAACTCAAACTCATTTATCAAATGGATCTTAATAAAAGACATCCACCCTTACCAACCCATTTATCCATGTGATTTTATCTTTTTCCTTAAAACATTCAACGTACATGATTTCAGATAAAATCTAATGATAATTACGCATAAGAACGAAAAATAAAAATAAAAAGCATTCAACGTGTTATAAAATGCCACTGAGCATCAAGTTGGACCTACAAACTGAAATTAGGGATTCTTGCCTTTCCAACCAAAAGTAGACTACTCAAGTCCATCGTTCATTTTTGTGTCCGTCTTTCGACTTCAAAACCCTGAACCCTAACACCCGAACTCCCTCTCTCTCTCTCTCTCTCTTCACCACCACCATTTTGATCCCTGACGGCCATGGCGGAGCTAAAGCTGTCGGAGAGCCGCGACCTGACCCGAATAGAGCGCATAGGAGCCCACTCCCACATCCGCGGCCTCGGCCTCGACTCCGCCCTCGAGGCCCGCGCCGTCTCCGAGGGCATGGTCGGCCAGACGGCTGCTCGCAAGGCCGCCGGCGTCATCCTCCAGATGATCAAGGAAGGAAAGATCGCCGGCCGCGCCGTCCTCCTCGCGGGCCAGCCCGGCACCGGCAAGACCGCCATCGCCATGGGCATGGCCAAGTCCCTGGGCCTCGAAACCCCCTTCGCCATGATCGCCGGCAGCGAGCTCTTCTCTCTAGAAATGTCCAAGACCGAAGCCCTAATGCAGGCGTTCCGCAAGGCCATTGGAGTGAGAATCAAGGAAGAGACGGAGGTTATTGAGGGCGAGGTCGTCGAGGTCCAAATTGACCGCCCGGCGGTGGCCGGAGCGGCGTCGAAGACGGGGAAGCTGACCCTGAAGACGACGGAGATGGAGACGGTGTACGATTTGGGGGCTAAGATGATCGAGGCCTTGGGGAAGGAGAAGGTGCAGAGCGGAGATGTGATTGCCATTGATAAAGCTTCTGGAAAGATCACGAAGCTCGGGAGGTCGTTCTCGAGGTCGAGGGACTACGACGCCATGGGACCGCAGACGAAGTTCGTGCAGTGCCCCGACGGGGAGTTGCAGAAGCGGAAGGAGGTCGTGCACTGCGTCACGCTTCATGAGATTGATGTTATCAATAGCAGGTATTTAACTTGTTCTTCAGTGAATTTTGTCATCATTAAAATTTGATTTTTAGCTAAGTTAAGGTTTTTGAGTTAGAAAGTATAGAAAATTAGTTGGTGAAGCAAGTCCGAGACTGAGAACTCCTAGTTTGGAGGTTGAAATTTTAGAATTATTTATTGAAAATTTTGTTGGTCGCAACTTGCAAGTAATATCATAGTGCCCATTATTGATATATGAGTTTATATGGCTTCTTAGGACTCAACCTAAGGTTTGTCTGAAACATCTTAATCCACTTAAATCCCGGGGCCTAGTCGAATAGCGGGTGAAGGCCATTGTGGAGGAGGGCAACTCAAACGCCCGTTAGATTTAACAATTCCGTCAAAATTGAGTATGGGACCCGGATATAGATTCTAGAACCTATTTCTTAGTTGAAGATGAGCCCCCCTTCTTTGGATGTTGTATTGTATTGGATGTTGAATTTTGTATGCCTAGTGGTTATTAGTAGTAGGTACCTGTATTTTCACCGAAATTCTTTGTTTATGTGGGAAACGTAAACTAATTTTTGTTGATAATTTCTTTGGTCATAACCGTATGTATGATTTATGCTTGCTTCCACTGACATTTGAGTTTATACTAGTTGTTTAATGGCTCAAGGTTTTGTGTGAAAGATCTTGGACCGTTTAAAAATTGAGACATTGTAGGGTATTAGTCTTGAAGTAATCTTACTTTGGGAACTGCTACTTAGGATGTTCTATTTTTATGTTTGTGGTTATCAAGCTTATTGCTGTAATGAGTAATGTTGTAGACTAACATATAATGTGGGTTGTTCGGATTCTTAACGTTTTGGCATTCCTAATTTTATCTACTTTTAGGATGGGTATTCTTTTTCTGCTGGTCGTCTCTTCAGCACTATATATGCTTAATAGCTCTACATGCACTGCCTAGATCTGATGACATTTCGCTCATTCTTTCTAGGATTTATCCTTTTGATGTGCATAATAGTTGTGATGATATTATGTTTATGTACGGTACAAGACAACACGCATTCAAGGAAAAGACAATATACAAATGTGAAGAAGCTCGTATATAATTTGCTGCCTATACTTGTGGGTTGGTGCTTTTAACACAATGGTACAGAGCAGTATCATGTTTCGGATATAGTTTAAAGCTCTGTACACGAATAGATGGGGTAAAAGGATAAGTTTTTTTCTTTAATTTTATTTGCTCAATGTTATTACTCACACATTTCTATGATTTTTCCCCATCTGTCTTTGATATTTTATATACCTAGCTTTTGTTTGCGCTCCTTTTTCCCATTTGTGTTACATCTAGACTCACTGTTTCCTTTGTTCCCATTACGTTCTCTCATTATTATTATCGTCTCTTAATTTCAGAACTCAGGGATTTCTAGCCCTCTTTACTGGCGATACTGGTGAAATCCGTGCAGAAGTGAGGGAACAGATCGACACAAAGGTAGCTGAATGGAGGGAGGAAGGGAAAGCAGAGATAGTACCAGGTGTCCTTTTTATTGACGAGGTGCATATGCTAGACATTGAATGCTTTTCATTTTTAAACCGGGCATTGGAAAATGAGATGGCTCCCATATTAGTTGTTGCCACCAACAGAGGAATCACTACAATCCGGGGCACAAATTACAAATCCCCACACGGGATCCCAATAGATCTCCTTGATCGCCTGCTGATCATCTCCACTCAACCTTACACAGAAGAAGAAATTCGCCAGATTCTGAACATAAGATGCCAAGAGGAAGAAGTGGAGATGTCTGAAGAGGCAAAGATTTTATTGACCAAGATTGGAGTAGACACATCCTTGAGATATGCCATTAATCTAATTACATCCGGCGCATTGGCATGCCAGAAGCGAAAGGGAAAGGTTGTGGAAATGGAGGACATTAACCGAGTTTACCATCTGTTTTTGGATGTGAAGAGATCAACTCAGTATTTGTTGGAGTATCAGAGTCAGTACATGTTCAGCGAAGATAGGGACGAAGATGACGCGACTGCCATGCAGTCTTGAGAGTTCCTTTCTTTACTGATTCGAGGGATCAGGAGGTATATCCAGTGTCTTGTACTTCTCTTGTTTTAATTTAGGAGTTCGGGTTAAATAGCTTTGTTGTTTTCTGTGTTTTAGGGATGAATCGAAGTCTTTTTGCATAGTGAATTAAGCTTCAGTACATTATTTCTTTGAAAGCCCTAGTATGATGAAGTTCTGGGGGGTTGTTCTCACATTTCATGTTTGGAGGGACTACCGTGTTATGCAGTGCCAAAGTTAGGATTTTTTTTTTTTTTTTTTTTCAGGTTCATGATAGAACAAAAATTTTTGAACCAAGTGCAACTGTACTTTTTAAATTTTGTTTATCAACCTTCTTTTTATTTATTTGTATGTATTTGTTTAACCTTTAAAAAAAAAAAAAAAAAAAAGGAACTAAGTTTGTAATGAAGTTTTAAATTCACTTTTTTACAGTCTTAAAATTTGTGAAATTTTATAGTGAAAATAATTTGATTTTTGAGTTGAGTGGGAAATAAAAATATAATGAAAGGTCGACACTTTTATTGCAATTAGAAAATTTTAACAGGACAAATTAAAAAATAAAAAAATAAAAAAAAATCTATGTGTCTATATATATATATATATATATGTATGTATTGAAGGCCAAACTGTAAGGATTCTGTAGATTATATATATTCACTTATGCTCTTGATTGTTTCTATGTTAGAAAATTTGGTTAATCTTTTGTTGTATGTGTTGTAGCCTCAATAATATCATTTCTGTCCTTAGTGGGTAAGGTAGCTCTGGTCCTGCCCTACGGAAGTGTTCTTGTAGATAAGTTGGTGAAGAAATTATAAACCTCTTTGCTTTACGCAAGAGGTAGAACAGCAGCTACTACATTCACTGCAAGTGCCAACCGGGGTTTTGCCACTAAGCATGTGATTTGGTGTACAGATTGGAATTAAATTTTTGTATTGGATTTGAATTGAATTAAGCTTGGTATTAAATGAGGTGTTTGAATTATTATAGTTGAAAATGTGTAAAAATTTTAAATATTTTAGAAAAAATATATATATATAAAGTTTATTTCGTTTATCTCAAAATTCTATGTAATTTTATGAACTTTTAAAATTTAAATTACAAAATCGTAATAATAACTGTTACTAGTGAAATTGAGATTGATTTTTTATAAAAAGATAAAGAATTTATTATTCAAATTGTGTTAAATCTATGCACTAAACATTAGGTAAATTCGATGTATTTGCGTTACACAAGAGACACATTTTGTGTGACAATGGAAAGGTGACAGGTCTCAAGTCAAATCCCAAATCTTATTTGTGAAAGCAGGATTCAATTGTCAACACATGAGCGTATCTTCATTTAAAAATATAAAAGACTTTCAAAATCACTTTCTGGAACAACCCCCCTCCCTAACTCTCATGTACCAATGGTCACCGTCAAACTAATGTCTGACTTGTACACAAATTCATATAGAACAGAACGAAAATGAAAGGTAATAATAAACAAATAAATAGATAGATAGATAAATAAAGAGCAAGATGACGTTGCAAAAAGCTATGAAAGTTCGCCCACCAAATTAATGACACTTGGTAATGTGGTATTCAGTCCGTTTTATAAATATCTGATAATATGAGATAACTGTTTTTGTGTTTTATCTTTTTTTTTTTTTTTTTTTTTTTTGAAAGGAAAATTTAGATCATGTCAATTTAGTTTGTATGGTATCTTTTTGCGGCCATGTTTATATTTTCTTTTTCTACATTCTTCCAATTTTTATTGCATGCTGCCGTTTAATACTTATCATAATAATTTAATATCTACTTATCTATATTGTTTAAAAGTGTTGAATTTAAGTTAAAAAAAAAAAAAACAGAGAGAGAGAGTGTTGAATTTAGACTTATTTGCGCCCTTGCCCTATGAGTTTCTTTCCCGTTTATTGCCTTTTTTTTTTTTTTAAAGGAATTTACAATCAACCCTTTCGATTTTAAAATGTTTAGGAAAACCCCAAATTGATAATTAATGATGTTAATCTTTTTAAGAAAAGTAGTCATGTAATTTGTACATTTAGCGTCTACAAATTAACATAATTATCAAATTGATATGAACATAATTTTGCTTCAATTACTATATTTTAACATAAATTTATTGAGATTCTGATCTTCAATTTAGCACCTATCCATTTTTGTAAAACCATTAACATAATTATCAATTGAGTGTGTTTACTGTACGTTTTTAACTTTAAAAGGTTAATTGTCAAAAATAAAGTTCAGATGGCATGGTGCCAAATGCCAATACACAAGAAGTTTAAGGGATAAATGTGCGTTAAACTTAAAATTTTAAAATTATAAACACCTAAATTCTGCTGGAATCTTGTCGTTATAATACATTTGCTGTCTACATAGATACGACTAAAGGGTGAGCTTCGAAGAGTTGACAATTGGGCTGAGATTCTTCTGATCGCGCATAAACAAACAAGCACCACCCACAAAATCCAGTTTAGGTAGGGGAATCAGAGAGGAAAAGAATATAAGAATATAGAACCTTTTTTTTTTCCCCCCCCAGCAAGAAGACAAAAAAATTGGTCTAAGGAAGACAGTAAAAGATAATTTAGAAAATAATAGATCAATTGTGGATCTTTCTAATTTAGTTTTTTTTTTTTTTTTTGGGTGAGTTTTCGAATTTAGTAATTTAATCTTATACAAATATTTAAAAATAAAATTCAAAGTATTATCTTATAAACATGAATAGATGCTCTTGTTTATAATTTTTTAAAAGTTATATTCCTGAACCTCGAATAGCTGGGTTGGTAGACCCTTTTTTTTTTTTTTGTTTGCACTTTGCACTTAAATATAATGTAGAAAGCTATCGAAAAACCTAGTATGGCCAATATATAAACTTCTCACGTGATATTAAATTTTATAATCATCTTATTGTTGCAGAATAAAACAAAAAAGGCAGGGGGTTATGTTAATTATAAAATGCACCAGACTGAGATATCGATGTCAGATATCAGAAAGAAAAGTTGGTACCAAATAAATTATCATCAAAATTCAAACCCTCCTTAATGGTCTCATTAATCATGTAATAATACGATATGTATTCTGAATTTTTTATATAAATCTATCAACCAACGGATGGCAACGCAACTTCTTGTCTTGTATTATAAAAACGGCATTAATTGTGTCAAGTGGACAGTTGTGTCAAGTGTCAACTCTTCGCTCCTTCAAAGTAAGTGCCAATTTAAATGGGTTCAAACAATAATTATAATTCTTTATTAGAAAGCAATGGCTCAGTGCACATTAAAATAAAACAAAGATACCAAATGAGTCAAATGCAAAATCATAAACGTTGGCATATTCTCTCTAAAGACGATCTTTGGCACTGAAGCAACATGACAAAATGAGAAGGACCGAAAAAAATTATTGAAGCTTGAATTTGAGGCCGTTGATTTCCCATGAAAGAGCCATATATATATATTTTTTTATGTCTGAAAATAGAACAGCCATAATTTAGTAAGTCGGTAAGAGTTCGTTTGGATCAAAAGAAAAAATCATGATACCCAAGTTTCAAACAATAAATTCAAGTTTTTTTATTGTAAGGGAAACAAAAAAGCTGTAAAAAAATTTTTGAAAATTTTGTTTAAAATGGCTGTCAAACATAAAGTAAGAGACTATTTGATTGGTCTATTTTAATTGGAGAATTAGAGTTAAATTGAATTTTAAAATTATGGGTTTGGCAGGAAATAAACCGTTTGAGATTAAAATAAAAAAACTTAACATATGTTTGAAAAAAAAATATAGATCTTATTTTATTACTCTTGAAATTTTATATAATATATAAAATTATAAAATTTTAACCTTTTAATATTTGAGTTTCTAAGTTTTAAGATTTGAGTTTTTAAGTTTTCAAGTTAAAGCTGTAGATATAAATAGTTAAACTTAATTTACTTTAAAAAAAAAAAGACAAAAATAAATAATTAGGAATTATTTGTTTGGAGAACCAACCAAAGCACGTGCTAAGTGTTAGGCAGTGATATTCACCAAAGAGCCACCATCTTTTTCTCCATAATAGCTAGTGTTTTTATTGTCCCCCCACCACTTTTTTCTTTTTTCTTTTTTTTTTTTTTGGGGTTAAGAAAACGAAAAATATAATCCTTTAATCATGCACTAGTTTAAGCCTCCAAAAGCGAAGATACCAACACACTTTGGTAAAAGCACTTTGGGCTAAGGTGAAAGGAAATCATACGGAAGGGCTCCTTTGGGTCAACTAAGACAATAAACATTTTCTCAAAGACCCAATATTTATAAAATTTTTTCAACGAAACCCCAATAATTATATTTATCCTCTCAACGCTCAAACTCCTATCCCATACCTAACTTAAAAAAAAAATGAAAAAAACTTCAACACGAAAGACCACAGAAAAACTAGTCCTATTTCATATACCTTTCCTATGCATACGCAGGATAATTAAACGGCACCGCATCGACGGAGGGATCCAGTGGATGCGGGTGCATGAAACCGAAGCTGCGGAGCACCTGATTATCAGCGAAATTCAACGCTTTCCTCATGCTGTCCCAGCACGATTGCCCAGAATACATCTCATTGTGGTTCCCACTGCAGGGTTGACACCCCGTGAAATGTGTGATGAACGGTCTGCTCCAGCTTCCTAACCCGTACCCCGCCGCACCCAAGTGCTCCTCCCTAAACGCACCGTACTGCTCGCTCACCTTCTCCGCGTGCCTCCTTCTCAATTTCTCGTCCCTTTTCTCGATCTCGAGATACTTCTCCGTGATATTATCGAGAGTTCTCACGATCTCTTCCCAATATCCTTCGAAATAGTACTCGTCCTCCAGGTAAATCTTGTCCGCCCATCTCTCCTTCTCCTTGTAGATCAAGTACGCCAGCCCCGTCTGATCGTCTGACTCCGGGAAGGCCTTGTCCGGGAACGTTGACCGCAGAATCGACCCCCACTTCTCGTACTCCGGCGTCTGTGGGCCCATCTGGGCCCACCTCTCCATGAAGTCCATGGCCCACTGGCAGTTCCGGATCAGGAACACGCCGGCGTTCAGGCCCGTCCAGCTGTGCTTCTCGTGGATCAGGTGGGCCCACCCGTGAACGACTAGATTGTGATCCTTGTAACGATCCAACGGTAGCTTGAACTCCATGTCGGTGAACAACGCGTCCGAGTCGACCCACCAGATCCACTCGGCCTCCGGATGGGCCAGCATCGCGGCCCGGACCACCGGCAGCTTGGCCCAATAAGAGCCCATATTAGGGTGCAGCAGCGCATTGTTGTAGAAGATATCGTAACCGTGGATTCTGCAGTAGTCAACTTTGTTCTTGAAGAATCTCAGCAAAAGATGATCACCAATAGGATTTTTACACGCGGACGGCTGTGATCCCGTCAGCATGAAAATCCTATCCTTGGCTCCCTCCGCGAACGACGGGTTCTTCTGCAGCCAATCTCTCCTCTTCTCGTCCCAATCCCTCACCGGCGTCCCGATCGAGTAGCTCAGCTCCGGCGAGTCGTAGAAGTTTCTCTCCGGCGAGTCGTGGCGCAGGTTAGCGCCAGCGCCGGGTACGCCGTCCGCGGCGCAGTTCTTCTCCGTCTGCGTGTCGTCTTCGGCCGGCCTGGGTTTGATATCCGGGCGAAGAAACTCGGGGCTAGGGGTGGGATTGGGGCTAGGGCTGGCGATGGACCAGAGAGACCAAATCAGTAGAACGGCCATTAAGGCTCCGCCGAGGAAGAGGAAGCCGTCGGAAATCCAGGGGGAGGCTTTGCTTCGGAGAGTGGGTTTCGCCATAGGAGACGACGATTCGTAGTGAGAGTGGTCAGGGGAGACCATTATCAAGGTGAAGAGAGAGAAAAAAGAGAGGAGAGAGAAAGAGTAACAGAAGGACAGTTGGAGTGGGGACTTTGGGGCTTCGTTATGTCTCGGAGTGACAGTGACCTAGTAGTCGTGACGATTGGCGGCCATCGGTGAAGTTTGTAGCTTCTCTTCTCTCTCTAAAAGCCCGTGTAGGATAAGCGAGAGTGGAGTGAAGTGAATGGCTTTCTCGTCGGTTTGGTTCATAGAACAGTGTGTCTGGGTCTCCCAAAAAGCCTCGTGATTGTTAAAGGCTTGTGGGTCCCACTTGGGAGGTGCATGGCATTTAAAGCTTTTGCAACGCTTGTACACGACACATGGCGATTATAAACCGACATAAAATGGAAGTTAAAAAAGTTTTTTTTTTTTTTTTGTTACTTCTTTTGGCTAATTGTTTGGCAAGTGCCGCAAATTAATTCCCACCTTTTCCGCTCCATTGTCGGTGGTGGGTTAGGGGAAAGGGAGTCATCCCAAGGGGGTAAAAAAGTTAAATTTATTGGGGAAAGGAGGGTAATATGGTCATTTGGATGAGACAATGGCAGATGGAGCTCGTGGAAGGGAAGCAATGAGAGGTGTATTATTTGGTGTCGTATTTAAGTAGGTCATGTGGTGTTTATTTTAATGCTTCCCTATCTTGTGGACGCCAAGGATTTTGTACGTAAGATTTTGGAGTGTTAGTTGATCCAACGACGAGGGCCATACAAAAGTTGAAAAAAGTAACTGAAATGTGTACTAGGAAAAGGAAAATTCTCTTATAGTGTATGGAAAAAAAATCAATGAATCAAATTATGTTAAACTGTAATATTTTCGAGATGTTTTAACATCATACTTCATCGTTAAACTTTCTTGTGCCCTAATTAGTAAACATGAGAAATGCATTACCTAACTCGAGAATCACTTAATGGTCTCTTTCTTTGTGCTAAGATCTTTATGTCATGTTTGGATCACATGTCCATTTTCGGACAAAAAATTTTCTCTTTATTTGAAATGAGAAAGATTTATTTTAAAAATAAAATGACATTTAGATGCGTAAAAATATTTTTTTTCTCGAAAACAAAAGATTATTAGAAATGAAAAGAAATAGTGTTGAGAATATTATATTGAGTGAAGATTTTAAAGTTATTATAAAATGATATCGTACAAAATAAATTTAAAAATAAAATAGTTTTTTTTTAAATGAGAAAAAAGATGAAAAAAGTTAATGAAAACATTTCTTTTTAAATTTCTTTTTTCGAAAATAGACATGCGAAGTGAAACAAATAGGGGGTTAGATGTTTATTTTTGGCAAGGGAATTATAATCGACTATGGTAAAGAGTAGTCGGGTACTTCAATCGAGTGACTTTTCTTGTGGGAGGAGATGAGAGAGAGAGAGAGAAAACATATGTTCTTGGTCTTTAGTCAAAAATGAGGGAAAGTGCCGACAAGGGCATAAAACAAAGTTGATGATGATTGCAATGGAATAGGGGGAGCGATCAACTTTGGAGCGTAAAATCATCCTTCAATCATGCAGTAGTTCATGCGCCAAGATTTGATAATTTATACGAAAATCATGGAAATTATTATAAAGGTAGAAAACGCAAAGGAAAAAAGAGGGACGAAAAACAAAAGGTGAAAATAATTCCTAGAAAAAAAAAGTAGAAATTATTAATATTGCTACAATTATTGTAAAATCAACAATATGATACTGTGAAATTATTAGTTTTTCTACAATAATCTGCAGGTGTGATCTAAAAGCAAGATTAGATTAAGAAGCGCTGTGGCCATGATCCGTCGACTAATTGCCCAATATGTGCGCTTTACAATAAAAAGAAAAACACTAATTGCTAAATATTTTAACTCGCTTTTTTTTTTTTCTCAAGAAGAAGAAGAAGAATAGGTAACATTTTAACTGAAAAAGTGAAATGAAAATTAAAACACAAGTGGTGGTGATATAATGGTAAGTGACGAGCGTTTTACGATGTTCAATCCTTTGTTTTCGTTTTAAATTATCTAAAATAATGAGATTGTGTGATTGACATATATGGATCTCTAGAAAATAATTGATGAGAGTGTGTATCCCTTTTCATTCCATCTCCGATCTTTTAACATATTCTCAAAGTGACCCAAGATATGAGCACCACCATTTTTCTTTTCTTAATTTTTTTTTTTTTTTTGATACTATATGGGATTTCCACCTAGTTAACACTAGAGCACAACTCATTAGCAAGAGCCCAATTTTGCCACGACATTGGTCTCACTATTTAACTAACGAGGAACACACACAAAGCTACATACATCAATGCTCGAGAAGAAGCGACGGAAATGACATCAACCGCTATGGTTCCGAACTCCCAAAGAGGAAGCGATTTCCGACTCAAAGCGTCAAAAATTTAAATTTTATATATTGTCTTATCTATGTCTCTCGTTTTATGTCTTTTTAATAATATCATGACACATATTTGTCTAATTCTCTCTTTAACTTTCTCTCTCTTCATACCTTCTTATTTTCTTCCTTTTTTTTTTTTCCCCTTTCTATCTTTCTCTCTTCTCATTAACATTCCATGAGGCCCAAACTCGATTCCAATCCTGAGCTAGACCTCACATTGAGCTCATTGCTAACCTCAACCTAATTCCAATCTTGATACCGACCTCAACGTCGACCTTGACCCTTGACCCAAACTTTGAATCCGGTTACAATCTTGACCCCAACCAGGGTCGATGTCGAGATTAAGTTCCAAAGACAAATTGAGGATCGGGCTTGGATACTAAGACCGAAGCAAAAATTAAATTTTAAAAATTAAAATAAAATTAAATAAAACTTCAATATAAAAGTAAAAAATGAAAGAGAAATATGTATTAAGCCTTTAAAAAGAATTCCTAAAATTTTATTTGAGTTTGCTACTGTTTCGATTGGCTCTTTGGTTAGGTCTAAAAATGTTCGTTTGCTACATAATGATATTCTTAAGAATGTCATAGAAAGATTTCTATACACAATCAAACGCGCTACTCTAGTTTTTCACCATCATTTTTTTATCCACCAGCCAATAGAAATTTAACATTTATGTACTTTAATTTTTTATTGCCTATCTGGTACGGCTTTCATATCTCAGTTGGTTAAAACATCCATTTAGTGAACGGGAGGTTTTGAGTTCGACTCTCAATGAAAAAGCATGCTTCCATTTTTGTGTTTTTTCCACATCTGACAGTTTCTGTCTCTTGGTCTGAGTGACGGATGATACCTTGACATGAAACACGGTAAAAGATTAAAAATTAAATTAAAAAAATTAAATTAAAAAAACCTTATCCACCTTATCACATTGGAGGGATAAAACAAGTCCCTTACTGTCACAGCCTCATATTCAAAGACGAGTAAATGTACAAAGATAAAACTGGATTTCCAACTAACCATATCCCAGAATACTTTTTCCTTCAATTTTTTTGCTATTTATTTATTTATTTTGTTTGTATTTTTCTAGACAACATACAGTAAAAATTCCAATAGTGACGTACCTAACATAGCAGGGAACACAGACTGTTTCCCAGGTC
Organism: Ficus microcarpa; assembly: GCA_025413485.1. Taxonomy (NCBI): domain Eukaryota; kingdom Viridiplantae; phylum Streptophyta; class Magnoliopsida; order Rosales; family Moraceae; genus Ficus; species Ficus microcarpa. The sequence goes on along the minus strand of CM046379.1, from coordinate 239,910 downwards.
CCTTTACAACAACAGTCCATATTATGAAAAACTAAATCTAAGACTGAGAAGTCTAATTCACTAACTCAACAACCTTGAAGGTCTCTCCATTTGAGGTAAACTAGACCGGCACGATAATGAGTGAACGCCCCGGCCACCACCAGTAGATGGAACAATTGGTGGCTGTGCCCTGCGATGTCGAACTTACCAGGCTTCCATCGCTCTGGAATCCTTGTGGCATAAACTAGTGCTCCAAGACCATAGAAAACACCCATCAAAATCTCGTACCCGGTTGTATGGAGTGCTTCAGGCGTGCCCCAAAACAGGTAGAGTTTGTGCATGATTGGGGCAACCCCGGACAAGCCCATGCCGAAGAACAGAGATGCACGGATAGTGCGGAATTCGGGATTCTGAAAGACTGGTAAGAGTGAAACCAGTATTGTGGCTATGCCCAGGACGGTTATAAAGCCCAGGTAGAGGTTGCAGAAGAAAGGGTAGCACATGAAGGAGTAGTAGACTGGCGGGTAAAAGGACGTCGAAATGAGGGCTGCAATTCCAGCATAGTCAAGCCTGAGCATGATGTAAGATAGTCGCTCGGAGTGGCAAGAGAGAAGATGGCAAGTGCTGCTGGATAGCAAGCAAAACATGGCACCGCCCATGAACGCAAAAAATGGCCATCTTGTAATCGGTCTCACCATCAATGGTGCTATTATGTTAGCAAAATCATCCTTCAAGCTACGCTGCATCAACCAAAACATAAAAAACGGAACCATTAGCTCCACCTCCTAAGAAACAAATGAGCACTCTAGATATTACAGCTACAATGCTTTAAATAATCTTTGCTATCCAACTAAGTGCCTAACCAACCAGCAAAGGTGCATACTAACACCAGAATAAAATCAATGATATCAAGCCAATAAAAAATTAATAAGTTTTAAACTTGGAAAATGGTTAAACATTCTCACAAAGAAATTCATAGAGAAAACGTAAGTCTCCCAAGTTTAAACCCCCCATTTCATCAACAAGAGACTCAAGAAAAACACGAAATCCCACTCCAGAGGGCTTGAGGGTAAAGTATGAACATAATCTTTGTCATACAACACGAAATCCTTTTGTAAAGGATTACCACCCCCCCCCCCCCCCCCCCCCAAAAAAAAGAAAAAAAAAAGCAATTAAGTTGAAATCTTCCAAAAACGTTGTCTAGAGGAGAAAGTGGGGTACCAGGACACAGACGTCGGTGTAGTTTTTGTGGGAGAATCTCTCAGGCAAACAATTGTATAAAAGTTCCATAACATGCCAGCCTGAGGAGAGGGACGGAAGCAAATCCATCGAAGGCAATGTGGTCTTTAACTCCTTAAGTCTCTGGAGATCGGGCAGGTGGGGTAAAGAAGGCAGGCATTCTTGCAATTTATGCAGATCAGCCTTCTTCAACATGTCCGGAACATGTTGTAGATTGTGGATATCAACAACCTTTGGAATCTTCATTGCAGTGTATATGGTCAGGGATAGGAAAAGAAAGAACCCAATTAAATGCCTGCAGAAGTTACAATCAGAACAAATTACACTTCAACACTTTCGAACTTCAAAATCAATAACTCGCCACTATAATGAGGGGAAAAAACATTGAACTACTTCAAATACGCAACATGTGAACTGTTGCAACTTCAAAGCAAAAAATCCTATAAAATCAGTTCTTCCTAATCAACAATTTCCCATTAACGACCTCGCCCTTTTCAAGGAAAAGGAAAAGAAAGACCCTGATCAATACATGAAGAAGTTTTAATCAAAACGACTTACTTTAATGCTTAAGATTACAATTAGAACTCTATCAACAACTCACAACTCAAGAATTAAATAAGGGAAAAAAACCCCTGGATTATTTCACACATGCAAAATATCAAGTCCAACAACTTCAAAAGCAAGAAATCCTCTAAACTCATTGACTCCTAACCACCACTTTCCCTTGGAGCAATAATAATAGACACATGAAAATTTCTATCATGAATGTCAACCGAAATTACTACTCTGTCTCGGTTTTTTTACCCAAATAAATTATACTTTAGTTTCACGTTGTGTATAAAACTGTATTTCATGATTTTTCACTTTCTATTCCCTAAATGATCTCATCATTTTGAGAATAAAATAAGAACTTATGATGAGTCTTCAGTCCAGCAGCCGTACGTCTTGTAACTTCTTATTGGTCAATATATATTGTTATGTATGTACGATGTGTTGCATTTTGGAACTTTTATTACAAGTAACATATATTAGCCGAAAATGTTACACATCACTGATGTTAGTGTTAGACATATGAAACATAATGTTATACTGCAGGACCTGTATGGCCACCAGACGTGAGATCACCTAAAAACTTAATTAGCTACCATATTGAAATTTAAAAAAAAAAAAAGAGAGAGAGAGAGAGAGAGAGAGAGAGAGAGAGAGAGAGAGAGAGAGAGAAAAACACTGATGAGAGGACAGAATCCTTACGTCCAAACGTTTAGCGTCTCGTTGTGAATGCTAAACATGCTAAGAAGGACATGCTTTAATGGCCACTCGGATCGGTAATGCCCAATAATGTATTCATTGTCCCTCAAATACCCGGGCAATGAGTGGTATTCAACTAGCTGATACTTCACCTTCTTCCACAGCGTCTTTCCTTTTACCCTATTGCTTTCCACAGTCTCAGAAGACACTTCCAAATCCTCACATTTCTTGTTTTCAATACCCATTTTCCGTTTCTACAGCCAAAAAAACAAAATAATAATAATAATAATAGTAACCAAACATAAAGGAATATTTTTTAGGTTTTAAATGCTTATTTAAATAAATGACAGAATTTCTTTTTATTTAAGAAAATAAACATTAATAAATGATTGATCGTAATTAATTAAAAAAATATATATTAATATTAATCGATCATTCATTAATCATATTCATTACCAATTGACTTTTTAAATTAATAAAAAAAAAAAAAACAGTCATTTTGCTAGTCATGCAAAATTTCACCGTTTACTAAAAAAACTTCTTAAAAATGGCATTTACTCTTTTTTTTTTTTCCCCTGTTTGATTGACAAATAAAATGCAGAGCGAGAGAGAGAGAGAGGAGGAGGAAAATAAAGCAATAAACCATGTTATTGGATTTGACTTATTATTGCCCATAAACGACAGAAACACAAAAAATTCACTTAAAACAGATAATTCGTTCGGCCTCAATCAAATCTTTCTCCTCCTTTTTACTTTTTCTTGTCGAGAAAATAAAAATTTTCCTTTTCTTTCTCGGCAACAAGAATAAAATTGTTGGCGGCGATGAATAAATAAGGACCACCTAAAATTCACAAAAAAAAACATAAGAGAAAAACAAAAGGAAAGTACCTGAAATTGAAGAAATACGAGCTGAGATCAATTAAGAAAGTTGTTCTTCTTCTATTTCCACTTCCCCTTCCTCAGAAATACCGAATATACAATAACAACACCAAGAAGAAGGAAAGTTTTAAGTACAGAAACGAGGGAAAAAATAAGAAAATCGAGAAATTGTGAGGAGAAGAATCGTAGGATTCTGAGAAAATCCGAAGGAAAATATGGAGGGAAGTGGTTTGGAATTTATCCGCTAAAAAAACAAAAAATTTGATGAAGATCTTGGGAGTAGGAAGAAACCCGCAAGAAAAAATCTTAGGTTTTAACGAATTTATAAATATTATTAGAGAGAGAGAGAGAGAGGGAGGGAGAGATTCGGTTGGGAGATGCGGAGATGCCAAAGAAAGGCTGAGGTGATGAGGACAAGGAATAGAATGGGACGTAGAGCCGTTTTGAATGCTTTTTCATTGTCTTGTCTTTTTTTTTTTTTTTTTTTTTTTTTTCAGCAAGATTTAATTATGGTTTATGAAGAAGGTAAATATTTGATGATTCCCAAAAAAAATTGATTATTTTCTTTTTTATAAAGGAAATTTTTAAAGTTGTATTACCTAAAAAAAGAAACATTGTCGTCATTCTTATGAAACTCGTGTGTCAGATTTAGTGTTATTGTGATGGGATTTTATAGATATTTTGATTATAAGATATATTCATTTCTTAAAAGTCATTGTTTGATTTGTTTTCTTTTCTTTTCTTTTCTTTTCTTTTTTTTTTTTTTACTAAATAAGGTTATTTTCTTTGAATTATTGACAATTATTAAGCCAAAAAAGAAAAGAATTATTGACATTTTACTATTTCTATTGTGTGTAGTATTAGCGAAGATATTTATGACTTTTGATCTACATGTTACATGTTTTTGATGGATTGAAAACTTTTATCAATTGTAGTGGTTTCAAAAAAAACTTTATGCGTGATCAAATTGATGTGTTGGGGAATTTTCTTGATATTATGTCTCATTTTGTATCATTTTCTCTGTGCTTTATCAGATTTTACTGATGGAATCGATTTTTATTGAGTGATTTGTATTATATACCATGACATCATCCGCATTATATTTGGCATTTATAAGACCTTTTAATTAAATAAATTTTATCTTTAAAAAAAAAACTATATTGCAAATTGTATTCCCACCGCAAATTTGACTTTTTCATTTAAGTGATAAGAGCTTTCTTTGCTGGATTTGTATAATTTTCTCCTAGTGCCAACGGCGTGTTTAAACGAAACGCTAAAAATGTATATACATTGACATATACATTTCATTTTTCTCTTTGAACAAAACTCTTCCTTCTAGCAAATATTTATTTACAAAAATACACGCTAAGAGTGTTATCTTTTCCTCATTTTTATTTTTTGTTTTTAAAGTGCTTTTTTTTTTTTTTTTTTGTAAGTTCTCAAATTCCCTCAAAAGCAATTTAGTAATTTTCAAAAAAACAAAAGAAAACGAAACAAAAGATTTCATTGAATACGGAAAATAAATATATCCGGATTAGTCGGTAAGATATGTTTAATATATATGACTTATGAGGTTAAGATTTTAAGACCAACTTCGTCACCTCTTAAATGATATACAAACCTCGCGATATACAACAAAAACAACATGGTAACAACATTTTTATTAGTCTTTTGACTCCTGATTATAACACAATTTTTACTTGAGAAAAATAACCAACAGCGTTTTTAAAAAGAATAATAATAAATTATAACCTAAAATTTTAAATATAACAAGAAATAATATAATTGGAATTATCATCATCTCAAATAACAAAAATATCCCTCCTCCTTACTCTCTTTCTCAACCGCTCTCTTTTATCTTTCACCTGAAACTGTGCACAAATGTCCTGTTATTAGACCTCGCCCAACCAAGCACGTCGTCCTGTCACTGGACCTCACACTTGGGTTTTGTTGACAAAGGTGAGGGTTGGACTTGCGATCTTTGCCATGGCAACCTTGCGAAGTTGTCCATAGAAGTTGTCGCCACCGAAGAAATCATCAACTTGATAAGAAGGGACATGTATATCCGTAAATTTGTTATTCACTGAAAAAATCTAAGAAGTTACCAAAAATTTCAAGGGATCACTTGCAAATATATATTGTAATTTATCATTTTTTTAAAAATATATAATAAACTTTAAACCTCTGTTTAGAAACCATCTTAAACTCAAAATTTTCATCTCAACTTTAAACCTCTGTTTAGAAACCATCTTAAACTCAAAATTTTCATCTCAGTTTTCGTCTTTTTTTGAAAAGTCAATAAAAATTATAATTAATTTTTAAAAAATCAACCAAATCAGGTATTGTTTGGTGAATGAGTTCAAACGTACTTTTTCATCTCAATTTTTATTTTTTTCTGAAAAAATTTTTACCTTTTCTGAAAAATCACTCAAACTATATTTTTTTAACTCAAATTTGTTTGTTAAATGGGTCCTTAAAAATTTCAACTTAAATTATTTTAGTGAACGAATTTGTAAGCTCACATCACGGTTATACGACAGCTGCTGCCTTTATCCTCTCACGCTCTGCTCAGTACCTTGCAGAACCCCTATCATTGAAATCAGTACTGGTGGTGTTTGGCTTCATTAGGAGCGGACATCCCGTCACATCCCATCTCATCTGCCGCATTGTCCACCCTAAGGGGGTTTTGTTCTTTAACTTTTCAATTTTGTGTTCTCAGATGAAAACAAAATTTCTTCCTAACTCTGGACGGATGTTTCCGAGCTAGAAAATAAGACAACCAGGCAATACAATTAAGAGAGTTAAGTAAAACACAAAGAACATAAGAAAACTTGTGTAAATTATTAATTTAGTTTCTAAACTTTTAATTTTATGTAATTTTGATCATTAAAGTTTTTTTCGTAGCTGAAATGTCCTTAAACTTTCAAAATATGTTGCTACAGTGTCATTTTCGTCATTTTTTGGACGGAATTTATTAATAACTTGACAAAAAAGTGTTGCTAACTACAGATTCTGTCTAAAATTTATCGAAAAAGAGTACTGTGACAACGTTTTTAATAGTTTATGATCTTTCTAGCTACAATAAAAAGAATAAACTATTAATAAAATAATTTAGTCAAAAAATAATGTTAACTAACAAACTCCGTTCAAAAATTAATGTAAAGACTATTGTAACAACATTTTAATATTTTAGAGACATTCTAACTACAAAAAAAAGTTCAAGAATCAAGGTTATATAAAATCAAAACTTCAGGAATCAATTTAACAATTTATCCGAGAAAACTTTAAGAATAATATAATAAAAGTCTAATGTTTTTGTCTCGAGGTTTTGCACGTAAATAGCGTATGTCTTTTCTTCTAAATTCAAGGAAATTTTTAGTACATTTTGAATGGGAGTTAAATTCTTTAATAAATTTGAGAGTTTATTCTAACTTTAATACAATTAAACCTTCACATTTTGGATGTTATAAGAGACCTTCCCTTTATTGTGCTTTAATATCTGAACATTAAATAATGTCTATAACTGCTGAATTGTTACATTCTTTAAGTGCTTGTTTGGATACAAAGTTCAAACTATAAGTTTGAATTAAAATTTTTGTCATTTTCTTAAAAAGTTTTTTATCTTTTCTGAAAAAGTTTTTTGTCTTATCTAAAAAATTAATAAAAATTACTATTATAACTTAAAAATCTTAACTCAAACTAATATACCAAATAAATCCTAATAAGATGTTTGAGCTTCTTCCTTGAAGTTCACGTATGACCTTAGGTAGATTTGTACGGAGACTTGTACTCGAACATGGGCTTGGGTGGACTTCTACCTTAGAATGGGCTTAGATAGATGACTTCACCTACGCATGGGCTTAGTAGGTAGACTTCTAACCTAGTTTGGCTATGGTTCAACTCATTAATCATTATCTACGAGCCTTTCTAATGGTGATAAAAATGCCCTCTAATACTCTTCTTTCTTTCTTTCTTTCTTTCTTTTATTTTTTTTTTTAATAAATTAATACTTTTCTTTCAATTATGGGTTAGTTGAGCCTACAAGACTTGTGGAGGATTATGCCGTGGGAGAGGTCATTATTTTTTAGGAGGACTCGGCGATTAAAGAAGAGGGTTCAGTTGAAGATGGTAACGCTTCAGCACTTCATGATTTTAGCAGAGGGAGGACGGTTTTAAAAATTTATCTCTTTAAAATAACTTTTTTTAGTTCCTTATAATAGTAATTACTTTTTTCTTTTTCCAACACCCAATACACGGTCGAGATCATGTACTAAGACAAGGTTAAAGTCGAGCAGAAAGATGAGGTCTATGTTGCCGATTAATACATGATCATGTTTGGATCAACTAGCTTATATCATAAAAAAAAATAAAAATAAAAAATAAAAATAAAAAGACTATCAGAAAGTACACAGTACAATAGTTTAAAAAATAATAATAATAAAGGGACATTATCGTAAAAATTCACAAATGGCCTACCATGACTCGTAGCCAAAAATAAGAGCGGTTTTCTTTTCTAAAAAAACAACTACATAAATGTGGCTTCTATTTAATGGAGATTTGTCCCACTAATGGGGAATTGGATGAAAAGGAAAGGAAACACCCATTTTTTCTTCGTAAATAAGCGAGAAAGGAGAAAATAAAGAACGAGAGTGCATATTCTCTAGGATTGGTACACGTGATAAGATGTATACTTAATTAACAGATGAATTATTTTTTAAAAATTTCTTTCTCTTTGTTTTTCATATATATCATTTCTTCATCCTTTGCTTCCCTTTTGAGTATTGTTTGCTTCATGGAAACAAACTTAAAAATAGGGCAGTTTGTTAATTTTGCCACTATTCTCTATATGGGATTGTAGGCAGGCCTGGTTTTATTCAAGGACGTACAACCACTACTGAATTTTTATTTTTTTTTAATTTTAGTCCAAAAATTCTGTAGTTTTCCCCATTGAAAATTAAAAATCAATGTTCAAACTTTACTCTTTAGTTTTCATACTTTGATGTCATTGATTTCTTAAAAACAAAAAATTGATATTTGTACGCCCCACTGAAAATTATGTTTGGCTCTGCATGCTGGGTTGGATCATCCTAAATAAAAGTATCCCTAGCCCTAGGCTTTGGTTCTGAAGATTAAGGGTCCATTTGGTAAATGAGTTTAAGTTGAAAAAGTACAGTTTTAGATGAAAATTTTTGTTGACTTTTCAGAAAAAACAAAAAATTTTTCAGAAAAAGACAAAAACTGATATGAAAAAGTACAGTTTGAACTTGTTCACCAAACAAGGCCTAATTTAATATACTATGGCTGAATTATTCCCAAAGGAAAATAATTCCCTGTCATATATATGTTCTCTCATCTAACACTCGTTTGGTGAGTTTAAGTGGCAAAACCAATATTAGCAACAACCGAAGCAAGCTTCAATTAATACCTATTATTTAGGATGTACATTTAGCACATAAGATAATAAATCACATTTTGAAGGAATTAGTGAGTTTTGTGAGTAATAACAAAATAATCATTATTAGTCAATTAAAGCTAGCTCAATTTTTGATAATTGACAATTAATGAATATGCGAGTTCTTTTTAATGTATTAAATTCTGGATTTTAGTTCCAGCGAGTAGTCAAATTGTTCAAAAACCATCACCACTTAAGAAATTGCACGAGTAACAAGTGGTGAAAAATATATCACGATGTCCACGAATTTTTTATTTTATTAAATTTTTGGTGGATGAAAAGGGATTTTAATTTAGTGATTAGAGATGAATTACTACATAATTTAATTAATATCCCTTGCATGCAAATATCACACGCACGAATTTTCTAGAAAATTACCACCTCGGTACGAAAATAATCAATTCAAGCAAAAGCAGACGTTTCATTTCTGTATTTACCCGATTGTTTCAACGTTCTTCAATCTTTTATAAATCTTTATTTATAACGAAAACGAAGTGAGCTATATAATTCAAGTACAACAAGAACATACAGATCGCGACTGATCTAGTTCATATATATATGTGTGTGTGTATATATATATATTGATCCGTTTACTTCCTTATTATAAATTAACAAGGCTCTCATAGAAACTTCCTATTTCACATCACTCCACGTAAGGTCATATAATGTAGGCTCTTGTCGGCTTCATTTCATTATCAAAAGGTGTAGTAAGACCTTTTAAAAAGGATTTTTGGAACCACTTTATGGAAAAAAAAAAAAAAAAAAAGATTTGGGTCATCTTTTTTCTTTTATGATCCTTCCTATTCTCTGTCTTTACTCTACTCGTGTTTCATGTTTTCCTCTGAGCTCAGAAAAAAAGAGTATATTTGTGGCAGCCCACTTGATCAATCACTCTGGTGTATTCATTTATGTGGCCCTATACATACATATACACATACACACACACATATATATATATATATATTGTGGGATGCTCAATTAAAGAAACAACTCCTTGCTAGAGAAAACAAAATATATGCATATTTAAATGCTTTAATTTGTGGACAAGAAGAAGGTTCACAGAAGGGGAGGTTTTCTTAGATTCACTTTAGTTTTGTATCATGCTTCACATGATTGTTTCTTCTAATTAAGTAATAATTTCAGTATTGTTTCTTTTGATTAAGTAATAATTTCAGAAACGAATCTGATTAAGTTCCTAGCAAGATTTACTTACTCAAATCTCAAGACTTCATGGAAAATCAATATATTTTGGTGTCTATGTTTTTGTTTTGTTTTTTTTTTTTTTGTTGCAAATTTAACTTGGTGACGGGATAAGCAGTCAAAGAGAGAATTCTTGTCACTCTGTTGGATACTTGAGATAAACTTTTTGAGCTAACTTACAGTTTTATTACTCAACAATAACTACAAATCATTCTACAGAGAAAAAAACAAAGAAAACAGAAAAATAAAACCAAATGAGAGTTGTGTCAAACATCATTAGCACACGCTTTCAACTAAGAAAAAAGAAAAGAAAAGAACAAACAAACAAACAAAAAAATTACACACGCAAAAGTATAAATAAATAAAAATTCACTTCTAAAAATTTGAACTAGCAAACAATCTTTTGCTATGTTTTGATCCGTTCTTGTGACCCCAATGTTCGCAACATTTCAGCTTTCATGAGTACAAATTACACCAACAGGACTTGGCGGTGACTGAATCAATTTTGGCCTTTTCATGTGTGGCAATAGGCAAATACTCTCCTTCATCAGCTTGTAACATTTTCTCGCCCTTTCCTGTACCCCAAACAAAATGACCATACATAAAAATATTCTACCACATATTTTCAACCTTGTCACGAAAATCCAATACCCAGGTGTAAACAATATATATATATATATATATATAAGCAGTCATTTTCAATACCATATGCTCTTGCAGTTACATTTTTATTTTTTACATTATGAATGTGTCAGGTCTTGAAGCATATGTCTACAATAATTTTCTGTTTTTATGCTGCAAAATTGTTTTGCAGTCCTTTGTATTATCTGCCACCACTGATGGCCTAATAAAACTTTCATTTTTGTCACTTTCCCTTGACAAAAAAACATTTTCTCAAGTAGGAAAACTTGCTGAGAAAAGCCATGTGAGTCAAGAGGAGTACTTACTCTGCTCACTCTCTGGTGGAAACATCCCAATATCTGTTCGTCGGCATATTGGTCCGCTGCACACAGCACTGCAGCCGCTGCTATCGCCGAAGGCGGGTAGTCTATGAATTCAACCACTGCTGACAAAGAAGTAGACATGATTAGAATAGCAAGAGAGAGGTAGCTCAAGGCATAAGAAACAATAAAAATGTTGAAGATTAAAAATAACCTCGGCATGTTAGTACTATGATATGCGAGGCGTGCGAAACAACATGATTGAAGTGTTCAAATTGGATCAACCCGAAACAAGAAAGCTTCGAAACCAAGTAATGAACGAAATCAAAGGGTGTTATGGTGCGCAATCTCCATTTGAGGATGGTCATAACCATTAGCTCCATTTTTTGAATCGTTTTCGGCTTAAACAAGAATTTCGGTTCCTTCATCTGCAAATCCAATAGAAGTGGGACACTTACTTCCTCCATTTTTGCAGCCAAAGCAAGGCAAGCAACTGATAACAACTGAAAAGGCCATCCTTTCCCTTTCTGCATCAACCAAAAAAATACACCCAATAACTAACTAAAATATAACTATATATACATAAATAAAATGAAAGATTATAATTGCTAGTTACCGGCAATGTTCTTGACAGAAGAAAACGGTCCAAATAGTTCACAGAAAGATAAGCAGTTTCTGGCCTAAACTGATAGAAACCATGCACCTGAAAAGTTCAAATGAGTCTAGGAAAAATAAAGGGCAAAACTAGAATGCTCTACATATACATATATATATATATATATACATATTTACATGCCTAGACCTATTCATTACCTTTAATATCCAGTTGACTGCCTCAAGGCGATCAGAAACGACCCCGAGGTCGTTTTTGAAGCGTCGGATCATGTCAGAATCAAAAACCTGATCAATCTCGGAATCAAAGGCACTAACAATAGAGCTGTCCTCATCCGATATAGAATCCGAATCTGCGCAAAGAATGTGGTCAAAAGTAACGTCGGAATCTTGGTAAACAACTTCATCGAATGCCTCATCGCAGTGTAGATTAGAATTTGAGCAGTCTTCTGGAGATTTAGTAGACATAGTAGGCGAACAAACAGTAAGTGTTGTTTCTAGAGAGTGATCTCCATTGGGTACAATTTATAATGCGTTTTGTCTTTCTTTTGCTTGAGGTTTTAGAAGAGAAAGGGTGCATTAAAATGAAGGGGGGGAAAAAAAAAAACTTCTATCTGTATATAGTACATTCATTATAGGGTACAAACTCCACAGCTGTCGAACTTAAAATCGAACTGCATAATAGTTTTTTTTGACGTAGAGTCAGTCAATTTTTGCATGAAACTTCGTTAGGAAGTGCCAAATTGAGTAGGGTCCGTCGAGGGGCTAAGTGCCAATTTTTATGGGGCTGTTTATTTCAAAAAAAATTATTCACTTATATAGTCTGAGAAAATGATTGTACTTTATTGTGTGGTTTGGTACATGGATTGTTGAAGCCATAACTTTAACGGAAACACACGCTAACTGTTTTCCAAAATAAAAAATAAAATAAAATAAAATGTTTAAAGTTTAACAAGGACGTGTGTCCTCTAGAGTTCAAGTATTGGAGATATTTTAATTAGAATTGAGATGATATTTTAAATTGTGCGTTTGGTTGAAAATGAACTAGTTTAAAATAAAAATTGTAAAAACTTAAATGTGTGGGGAAAAAAATAACAATATAAATCTTGTTTCGTTCCCCTCGTCATTTTATATATGCAATTAAAAAAACATTTCTTTTCGATTTGAAATTAAAAAATTTCATACTTTTAAAGTTTGAATTTTTAAGAGAAATTTCAAACTATAAATAGTGAAACTAAAATTACTTATGAAGAAAAATACAAAAAAAAACTTTTGGAGAAGTTTGATTGGAATACACCAACCAAACATAGGCTGACAGAGGCAAAACAAGAAAATTATAAAGTTTTAAAACTTATTTAAAAAATTAAAAAAAAAAAGTTTCAGCAAATGCGGCTGCTCTCACTCGGTCCCAAACGACTCTGCCAAAAGGCTCATTAATACAACGAATAACCTATCTCCATTTCACTTGAAAGATGGGCTCACTTTTACTCGACTATTACAAGCCCAACGTCACACAATCTATTAACCGGACGTAACCCTAGGAAACAACTTGTAGTACCAGGCGAATGAATCGTAGGATACAATTCTACGCAACGGCCGATAGTGACTTTGGGGTTTGTACGAAAATAGGGCCAAAATTATGTGTGCCAGCGTTGTATCCTGCTAAGAGGAACGGAGAGAAAAATATGCCTTAGTTCACATGGATAGGCTCAGTTGAAAGTCAGTGACCTTCCGTATATAATTGGACGGCTTTTTGAAGAAATTGATGTTTCTTGTCATTATTTATTCAATAAGCATGCTTATCACGAGGGGGTGTGTAAAACAAATTTTTTACATAGCAAAAGATGGAAATTAATTGTCAAATAATTAAGTGCTGAACAAGTAATTTAATTAAGATTTAAGGTAACATTACTTCAAGTACAACAAAACGTAAGGCTTCCTTACCAATTTAATCTTGTGTTTTGTCACAGAATACAATAATACAATCATAATGCTGAATTTAGTACTTAATTTGGGAGCGAAAAAAAAAATATTTTTTCCCCCTACATATACAACAAGGCAACGTGTCACTTCAACTAGCATGAGAATATATCATACAATTTTGTGCAGGTTGGGGGTTTTTTTTTTTTTTTTTCCTCTGGATTTTGTGTAGGTCTTTTGTTAAAAAGCAACACATCTTAATCATGATTACCCAGTATCTGATGTTATCTAGCGTGTGATTTGTTTGTTTTCCGGTTCGAACTCCGTTACTCTTATCGTATGTTTACTTATCAGGAGTGCTCTCGAATGGGAATAAGAAGGTGGGTCCCACGCCAATTTAGGATTGGATAATGAGATTGACAATCTCATGCCTCCCCTCCTGATTGTGACTACAATTCTTACTATTAATATTAAATTATCATTTTATCCTCAGTTTACTTGCAAAATATTGTGCCAAAAAACAATAACAACCTATATTAATTGTTTTTATTAACTAAATATAACATATTTTTATTAACTTAATAACCTGTAACTATCCTAATTACTATTCACTTTATTAGAGTAAATAAAGAACTTTTTTTTTTATCATAATATATTATTATGTTTCTTTATTTTATTTTTTTATACTTTACTTATTTTAATTCATTTCTTTTACTCTTTTTAATTTTTTAAACAAAAAATTAAACAATTTAATTTTATTACCTTAATATCATAATGATTCTTTTACTTTTGATTAATTATATGATAATAAATAAAAAAAATTAGTCAATTTTTTAATTTTTGAGAACACAATAAATAAAGAGGCATATGAGTAAATTTATAACAATTCATTCTGATTTTGAGTCTGGTTCAAGTAAACACATGAATGAGATTCGTAGTATTCCGATTCCAAATCCTAGAACCAAGTAAATAACTTATTTGGATTCCGAATCCTCACTTTGAATCCTATTTACTTCAATTTATGTTCACTCCAATTAGCCGTAAGCAAACACATTCTTAATAAATAAGGAAATATATGATAGAGCTTGTTAGAAGTTGGTTTTGCCTTCTTAACTTGAAAAGTTACATTTATAAATGTCTAGATGATTATTCAGAAATACTTATTATCCTCAAAAGAGCTTCTAGCTAAAGTTACAAAACGTGACTAATAAAAAAAGTTACATTTATAAATGTTTAGATGATTATTCAAAAGTACTTGTTATCCTCAAAAGACCTTCTAGCTAAAGTTACAAAATGTGACTAATAAAAAAAGCTCTTAGAAGTAAACTTTAAAACTTGCCTTAATATCATAATGAGTCTTAATATAATTGCATTGTCTTAATATCATAATCTTATTGCCTCACTATCATAATTATTATTTTATTTTGTTGCATTAATATCATAATGATTATTTACTTTTGATTAATATTATAATAATAAATAAATAAAAATTAGTCAATTTTTTTAATTTTTGAAAACACAATAAAGAAAGAAGTATACAAATAAATTTACAACAATTCATTCTGATTATGGGTTCAAGTAAATACATGAATGAGATTCATAGTTACTCCAATTCCTAATCCTAGAACCAAGTAAACAACTCATTCGGATTCCGAATCCGCACTTTGATTCCTATTCACTTTGATTTATATCCACTCCAATTACGCGTAAGTAAACACACCTTTAATAAATAAGGAAATGTTTGGTAGAGTTTGTTAGAAGTTGGTTTTGCCCTCTTAACTCGAAAAGTTACTTTTAAAAATGTTTAGATGATTATTCACAAGTGCTTGTTATCCTCAAAAGAGCTTATAGCTGAAGTTACAAAATGTGACTAATAAAAAAAACTCTTCTGAGTAAATTTTAAAACTTGCATCAGAATTTTAGTAAGATATTAGATATTTCATCACAGCATTTTTACTAATTAATTACATTGGAAAAATTTAAAACCATTTTGGTTTATTAAGGCCCCATTTGGAGACACTTTTCTGTACCGTGAAACATTGTCTAGTTTGCAAATAGTGTTTGGGAGGACTTTTGGGTCTCCAAAAGTCTTTAAAAAATTTACTAAATAGTGTTTGAGAGGACTTTTGGGTCTCCAAAAGT
The DNA here is from genome assembly GCA_025413485.1 of Ficus microcarpa. Classification (NCBI taxonomy): domain Eukaryota; kingdom Viridiplantae; phylum Streptophyta; class Magnoliopsida; order Rosales; family Moraceae; genus Ficus; species Ficus microcarpa. The sequence continues at coordinate 224,298 of CM046379.1, read as the reverse complement.
CTTTGTAAATTTGGGTCTCCAAAAAGTCTTTTTAAAAAATTTACTAAATAGTGTTTAGGAGGACTTTTGGGTCTCCAAAAGTCTTTTCAAAAAATTTACTATTTCACAAAAAAAATTTTAATAAAAATGAACAAATCACGCATTCCAAAATATCTCGTTTTTTAATTATTCTTTCACTAAACACAAAACTCCAAGACAACTTTTTTTTTTTTTTCAAAAGCTTTTACCCTAAAACCCACATTTTCAAAACTTATCTCAGCTCCAAAAATACCAATGGCAAAACCCCGTCTCCAAAAGTCCCCCCCACATAGGCCCTAAAACTCTTCTAAATGTGTGATTCCAAACACTAGCTTACTAAAAAGTTGTGACTTTTACTTATCTTCTTCTACTGACTAAAAAAAAATCTCTATTAAACAAGTTCTAAAAGTATTACTAACTACCCTTCAATCCTTTTCCAAGAAGTCACATAACTCACAAGTGATTAAATTCATTTAAAATGTAACAATAATCCCTAAATGATAAAAATGTCAAAATTGTAATTTGCAACAAGTATGGGGGGCCGGAGATTTTTGTACTTTTTTGAGTTGTAATAGCAAATAAGACAACCCTATTATTTGATGTTCAAATTTGAAAAAATTCACCCAGTAGTTGAGGAATTAGTTTTTTGACATCTCTACAAGACTTGGTAGCTCTCCAATAATTCTTTCCATCTCCCTTTCCTTCCTACCAAATATAATAATTCAAAAGGATTCAACTCTCCTGCTCTCGCCATGATTCTTTCCAAAACACACCCACCCTTATATTGTTCATAGTAGCCCTACCAATCAACTTTAATTCGAACATAAGATTTTGGGCTTTGCCAAAAGATTATTGGACACTTTAACATGGGCTCTCGTCATATTTATGCATTCATCACATTATTGCCAATTAATTCTTTAACCATGGGTTTATTACCAGTCATTTGTCAGCCATTAGAAATTTCACATAATAATATGAGGTTTTTTTTTTATAAGAATTTCCAAGAAAAATAAATCATCTCTGAAATATTGTCTCGTCTATAATGATTTCAGGATTTTTACTCTCTCATAATGTGAAAATAAAAAGTGATCAATATGGAAAAAACTGAACAGTGGGGTAAAAACCTTAAACTTGTACACTAACACGGCTATTCTTACAATTTTACTCTAATAATATTGTTATATCTAAGGTCCGTTTGGTAAAACGGTTTGAGTCGAAATTTTTAAGTTTAAGTTGGTTGATTTTTTTAAAACTAATTATAATTTTTGTTGACTTCTCAGAAAAAGACAAAAACTGAAATGAAAAATTTGAGTTTAAGATGGTTTGTCAAACGAAAGCTTAAATGAAGATAAATCGCCCATTGTCCGGCAAAACACAATCTTTTTTGTTCAGTCAGTTATTTAACAAACGTGTACACATAAATAAACACAGATAACCACAAAACTAAATAACACAATATGGTTATTTAACATGGCCTAAGAAAAAACCATGGGTCTTAAAAACACCAGCCCAAATAGGAGAATTTTATTAACAACGAATTATGGTTAGAAGAGATTGGATAGTGCACTTCTCTGGTGGATTATGTAGTGCAGTACCTGTGATTTTCTACATTTGAATTCAAACTTCAAAGAAAACATAATCTTTTAGTTAAATCAAACTTGCCCTCGTTAGATCTGCATTTTGTAAAACGTCAAACAGAAAATCTTAACTCAACAATTTAAACTACGATTAACGAACAATTCAAATCATTTTACCTTCAAATTCTTCAATCATATTTGATTTAAAATTTGTTAAAAATTTGAATTTTATGGAATGTCAGCAGCCACTTAATAGACGTTACCTCTGCTGTGTTCAAATTTTTAAATTGCAAATATCTCACGCCAGAAGCAAATCAAATCACTCAGAATTCGAAAGTCTGAGATTTAATCAATCAAAAACTTAAAGCTCAAAACTTGAATTTCAAATACATTATCTTGTTAACTAGATTTTCTATGTAAATAATCTAACAAGATAATTAATTAATGTTTTGATATGTAATGCCAACAATACAAAGGATTAAAAATCCAAACAAATGTTATGTCAAATATTGTGTCATGGCATGGTTCCCTTGGCTCGAGGAACAATTGGTCAAAGGAAAGAGGTGGTCTTGATTTCAGGACGAAACTATATGACGCAAGAGTATCACGTACAATTTCTTTAGGAAGAGGTCCGACGAGGAGTCCACAAAGCTGCATTCCTATTCATCTGGTCCATGCACATCACTCTCTCATCGAGGTTGACCGCCTATCCTAGATCTTCCCATTTGCAAGAAGATCTCGAGCTCGGTATGATTTGGTATAAATGTGATTCTTTGTGAAGCATTTCTCGATTATCATTATGATCAATAGCTCGAGTAGTCTCCATTTTTGGTGATTCAGTCACCTTTCAATGGCACTCCCTTATTAGGAACGCACTCAAATACGTTCGAACCTACTTGAAATATGGGAAGAATAGCCTAATAAAGTAGCGCGAGTGCCTCACCTCTTGCGATTTCTATTATTATTAGAAGTGTAAAAGTTAACTTTGAATTGATTATCATGACCAATTCATATAACATTCAGTGTACCATCAAGTAATTTGATAGATAAGATATATCATATTCAAGTGGCATAAAAAACTATTGATATTATTTTCAATTACAACCCTTTGTAAGATTTAGGTGGCATGTTTTAGTGTATAATTAAAGACAATTATTAGTGTGTATCAGAACGCTTTTTATCCTGAATAACATAATAGTTATGACTAAACGTTCCTCCCACATTTTTCTTTCATAAAAAGCATAAGAGTGCACATAGTATTTATTTGAAATGTGACGTTTGTTTTTGACATAAGATCGATGTACCTTGCATGAGGCTCAGACTAGGACATTAAACGGGCTAAAGTTCTATTTCAGCATATTACGTGAATAAGCCAGCCCATGGTGTAGCTCGGATCCTCTCTCTCTCAATTAGCTAAAAGGGTAAAGTAAAAGAGAGGGAAACTAGATGATCATTACTGGAAAGAAAAATATAAATATATATTGCCTATATATATATATAGGGTTTGTTTGGTGAATGAGTTTGAGTTGAAAATTTTAAATTTCAATAGTAATTTTTGTTGACTTTTCAGAAAAGACAAAAAACTTTTTCAGAAAAGACAAAAAATTTTAAAAAAAAAAAACAAAAACTAAAATAAAAAAGTACAATTTAAACTTGAATGTCAAACCAACCCATAGTTTTGATTGATGAAATGCAGTGGGGGCGACGATAGTGGGATGGTCTTTCGGCTCATTGCAAGTGTAACAACTGATTTGGTGCAACTTCATATTTATTCATCTAAAAATGGCTTTTCACCCTCCATCAATTGCATGTTTGACCAGTAACCTCTCTCGTACTAGAAAAACACATGCACCCACTTTCCAGCTTAGCTTTTTATTTATTTATTTATTTATTTATTTATTTGTTTTCCCCCTAAAGCACAAATGCAAAAAAGTGGGAATTAATTTTGTTACCATTTTTTCCCCCTATCTTTTTTGTACATAAAACCTTTATCGCCACTAAAAGAAGGAAATAAGAAATTGGCTTCTATTGTGGTTGGTGTTAAAAAAAAAACAAGATTATAAAAATAAGTATAAGGTCCGTTTGGTGAATAAGTTTGAATTGAAAATTTTAAGTTTTAATAGTAATTTTTGTTGACTTTTCAAAAAAGATAAAAAAAAATTTCTATAAAAATAAAAAACTTTTTCAGAAAAAGTCAAAAACTGGTATGAAAATTTTAGTTTGAAATGGTATTCCAAATACCCCATAAAGTAATTAGCTACATTCTCACTTTTGACGCCCCTCTAATAAAATAATTGTGGTCGACCATCATTGTATATAACATGGTGGCGTGACTAATTTGCCTAAACCACTCTAACAAGAGTGCAATTTCACATTTAAGAATGAACATGAAAAGCAATGTCAAAACTAATTCATTTAGGTTTGGCCGCTTTTCATATTCTATGGTCCATAACCAACGGCGTGTGAGCAATTTGTAGATTAACCCATTTTACTATTTTTCTGATTTGGCTGAAAAAAAAAAAAAAAAAAAAAAAGAATCAGATGAAGAAGAATTTTTCGAGAAGGTCAAGTATGGAATGATTGACACTTGGTTGGCTGCTTTGAAGAAATAATAAAGAGATAATAATGGTAGTAATGATGTCCCTTTTTTAACACTCCTATCGTTAATTAATTGGCTTTGCACAATTGCTCTCTCAATGAGAAAATATCGTGAACTGTATGTTCCACTAAATAATTTACATGACATGACTCTTTATATTATATAGTGGTGAAGTGAGAAATTTTTTTTTTTTTTTTTTTAAGAAAACACCGTAAAAACATAAGAGATGATTTTTTACAAAACAAGCATACAAAGCTATAATTATAAAAAAAAAAAAAGAAAAAAAAAAGAGTCGAGTAAAATTTTTCCAATAACCAAATGACAAAATATTTTACAGTAAGTTGATATTATTTTAATGTGATTTGATTGTTAAGATCCATATATTTCCAATATCCAACTAGAAGAATTCTTTAAAAAAAATTTATGAAACAAAAATATTTTTCTCAAGGACAAATCAGAATTCCTAATCTAGTGATTGTGGTAATATTTATCTGATCATATTATATTTTCCAGACATGGAGAAAAGCAAAAAAATAATGCATAATAATCTAATTTTCTAACCTAAAATATAAGATCAGTAATTAGATAATCATAAAAGGATTCCTTTTCATTTTACTTATGATTTGAATATATATTTCTAGACAAGATGTTTAGCAAGAGAATTAGGATATGAATATATCATTGATTTTTTAATTTGTATATTTAAAAAAAAAAAAGAATCGTACTCATGAACAGGAAAAGAAATCAAATAATAGCATTAACTATTCAGAGGAGTGAGAGGACAAAGATGTAAAATCGAGCTCTGTAAGTGGAATCTCCAGTCTTTTAGTCACATCCCATTTTCTAAAAAAAGCGGCCTCGTCAGCATCGAAATCTAAATAAAAAACATGCAATAAAAGGAAAAAAATTACAAATAAAAAAAGGAGTTTCCCATTTAACGCCCTTTGTGCCATTATTGAGCTTATTAGTGTTATCAGTTGGGCAATTATAACGTATAAATAACAACCACCAACCTTTGAAAAAAAAAATCTATATATACGTATATATATATATATTCACACACACAGACACACCAAAGCTTGAAGAAAATAGCTCATAATTAATAGCTAATTAAGGCACCCTCACATCATCAAAAACAGCACTTCTCAGGTCATCACAGTAGGTCCCCGCAAATACAAACACTGTTTATAAAGGCTTTCCTCTCAATTCTCATGTAGAGTAGACGCAAACTCAGGTGGGTTTTGCAGATCTAACACGTCTCCAAAAATTCTATACCATTATATATCGCAATATATATAGTTATATTATATACACATCTATACGCACAAATATATACACATATATATCACCCAGTCACCCACATCTCTCCTCTTACAAGTTATATAACTGAAGAAAAAGAAAAAGAAATTCCTCTGAAAATTTTTGGTTCAGTTCTTCATTGGACCAGAAGTAGCTAGGTAGTAGTACTATCACTCGGTGAAAATTCCCGGGTGTCTGTCTGCGTGTTTGTCACATCCCCCCTTTCCTTTTATTTGACGTGCGTCGGTGAACGTGAAACAGAGTTAGAGAGAGAGAGAGAGACAGAGGGAGAGAAGAGATTTACATCATTTAATGGCGGAAGTTGAGAACCTTCCCTAATATTATAGTCCGCCTCGATATTCTCTCTTTCTCTCTCTGGCCCAAAAAAAAAAAAAAAGGCCCATTTTCTTAGACTTCGTCACTAGCTCTTTGCCCATAACTGTATTTACTTTGAGAGTTTTACCAAAAAAACAGAGGACTAGAGATTCTTATAAGAAGACCAGTATACAAGTAGTGAATATTATATAGATATAGAATAGATATATATATATACAGGGCGGAGATATAAGTGAGATGGGAAACTGCCAGGCGGCGGAGGCGGCGACGGTGGTGATACAGCATCCGGGGAAGGGGACGATAGAGAGGATATACTGGTCGGTGAGTGCCAACGAGGTGATGACGAAGAACCCAGGCCATTACGTGGCTCTACTTGTCACTTCGCCGACCGACAACGGCGGTCCGCCATTGAAGCAGCTCAAGCTTCTCCGCCCCGACGACACTCTTCTCATCGGCCACGTCTATCGCCTCGTCAGTTTCGAAGGTACCAATGTTGTTTTAATAATAATAATCCAAGTTTACATGTAAAAAATCAAACATGTAATATGCATATATGTAATTTTTATGTGTAATTTTAAGTGTTGTTTTTGTTTTTTTTCATTATTATTGTTGTTTTTTGGGATGAAGATGTGTTGAAGGAGTTCGCGGCGAAGAAGTGCGTGAAGCTGGGGAAGTTGCTGAAGGAGAGAGGAGGGCTTGGCGTCGACATGATGAAGAAGAAGAAAGACTCATCGGGTATTGTTGGGCCCACCAATAATCGGGCCATTCTCAAATCTGACAACGGCGATTCCGTCAAGGTAATTTTTTTTTTTTTTTTTCCTGATTGAAATATTTTCTCTCTCTTTGTCTCTTTCTTTGTTTTATTGAAATGGGAAATTATTTTAACTCAAATTTAATTCAATTTTTTTATTTTATTTTTTATTTTTTTTAAAATATTAATAAAATTTAAAATTATTTTTATCTTTTTTTTAAACGTTAATAAAATATTAGTTTGGTTTATCAATTTAAATTATTAGTTTGAATTAATTTTTTTATCTGAAAATGTTTTTTATCTTTTCTAAAAAGTCAATAAAAATTACTATTAAAACTTAAAATTTTCAACTCAAACTGGTGAACCAAACGAAGCTAAAATTTATAATTATTTTTTAAAAATCAATTGAAATTTAAAAATTTTATCTTATCTCAAATTCAATTCATTTATTAGACGGACCCTTAATTTCATAAGAATTCGAAATCTAAGACTGTAAATTAGGTGAATTTAGGGGGCAATTTCGTCATTTAGTTATAATTATGGTGTGAAACTTGGTAATTAATCACGAATTCACGTCTTCTATGTTGATGTATGTTGAAGTGTTTAATAAATTATATTTAGCACATAATTGAATTAAGTCAGGTTTGAGGTTCAAAAAATCAATTATAACGTATTTTAAATTTTTTAAAATTACATGATAAAAAATTAATAGTTAGATATTTTTTTAAACACTAAAATTTGGACAAAAAATTTGAATCCATTAATCACTAGTCATGAGAAAATTTGAATCCATTAATCACTAATCATGAGATGGTAGATTTGTTTGTTTGGTTGGTTGGCTGGCTGGCTGGCTGTAATTTTAATCTTTTTTATATAGTGCGTCTTTTTACTGTTCCTCTCTCACGCTCTGGTAAAGAGTAGAGAGAGAGAGAGGAGGAGAGAGAGAGGAGTATCTTCTATTCTTCTTCATCCTTTTTCTTTTGTCATCATCTTCACGGCATAAAAGCGTCTGTAGGGGCCCAATAGTTATAAGAAACAGCTGATTTGTTAAAACAAACACTAAAGAAAGAAGAGGAAGAAGAAACAGTTTTTTATAGTAAATTAAATACATCAGTATGTATACCAATGTTTTTAGACGTGAATTTAATAAAGTTATGGTCTGATATTTCGAAGAATCTGAATAAGCTTTTGTTTGAAACACGAATGTCGAGGCGATTGGGCTTTCATTTGTGGAAAAACACGGCTTTAATATTGTCAGACAAAACTCGATCTTACTCTAGGATTGAAAAAAGATCAATATGAGATAAAGCTGGATTGAAAGATAAAAAAAAAAGGGGGTAGAAAATCAAAATCAAAGTATACTTTTGGCTTTTGCAAATGACAAATTGGCAATACACTTATATTAAAATAAAAAAAAAAAAGAAAAAAGAACAAAGTAAAAACAACTTGTTGTCCAGGATAACTAATACTTTAGAAATTCTTGTCTTTAAAAAATTTTATCTAATATATTAACATCAAGTTTGCTAGCGATTTATGAAGCCTAAAAGAATGAGCTTTATTATTATTATTTTTTAACGTTAATTCCCTTTAAAAAAAAAAAAAAAAAAAACAGATGTTGCCGAAAATCAAGTGAAAAATTAAGTAATTGTTACGCGAGCTATATTCGAGGAAAATTTGTATACCTCATATAAAAAATAATATAATAAAATAAAGCTTGAAAAGGTTCTCCTTCGAAGTTGGGTTTTGTTTAATCATTTAAAATGCGATATTTTGTTTCGAAATGCGGGATAAGAATGAGTGGTCATTGTCTCACGCAAGTGCGTGCATGTTTGCATGGCAGTATATATGTGGCCATATATAGACACACATATAGATTCTGTTTGGTAAAATAATTTGAAATAAAATTTTAAATTTAGATTTATTGATTTTTTAAAAATTAATTATAATTTTTATTAATTTAAAAAAAATAAATAAATTAAAATGAAAAATTTGAGTTTAAGATATAACGTGAATCGGAATAATAATTGGTGTTTGATATATGCTTGTTATCTTCCCCTCTTTTTTTTTTTTTTTTTTTAAATCAGAGGGAGCATGGGGTTCACCGCCTAGGAAGCCACGTCGGCGGCGGCAGCAGGAGGTCAGTTGGTGGTGGTGGGCAATGGAGGCCAGCCTTGCAGAGCATTGCTGAGATTGGAACTTGATCTCATGATCACTTCCATGCTTTTATCACATTCCTCTCTCTCTCTCTCTCTCTCTCTCTCTGTGATCGGCCACTTGTCAACATTTTCACACAATCATGCATGTCTCCCGCTACGACCTGTCTCTCTTTGTCGTTTCTCTATAATCCTAAAAGGAATAAAGAACAGTGCAGCGACTCAGCTAGCTCCGGTCTTTCACTCTTTCCAATGTTTTTATCTCTCTCTCTCTCTCTCTTTTTAGGTTCATGTTTATGATCAGTGTCCTAGGTTAAATAGGGGTGGTTTTGAGTGTAAGTGTGTAACTCGTTAATTGCCACGTGTTTCCCATATTTACTAGTTCTGTGGTGAGATTAAGCTAGCCCACTTATCGTAGCTCCTAGCTACAATGTAACTAATTAGCTGAAAATTCTATTTCTCTTTAATTTAAACAAGTTTTTATCTATTTGCTATTTTTAGCATCTTATTTGTGATGTTGTGTATGGCGGTTTATTGTTAGTAACTTTAGACCTTAATGAAATTTCTAGTCGTGCTTTTTGGTGGATGTAATCATGTTGAGTTATTAAACGACGATCGAGAAAAGCTTAAAATTAAGATCAAATATAAGGTTCGTTTGATAAAACAGTTTGAGTTGAAATTTTTAAGTTCGAGTTAGTTGATTTTTTAAAAATTAATTATACTTTTTGTTGATTTTTCAGAAAAAGATAAAAACTGATATGAAAATTTTAAGTTTTAGATATTTTGTCAAACAGAAACATGATAAAGGCTTGACAAATTAATAATGAAAACGTAGGGGGTGTTTGGACACAAGTTTAGTTTAAACTAAGTTGTACTTTTTTCATTATGATTTTTATTTTTTTCTGAAAAGTTTTTTGTCTTTTTTGAAAAAATATTATTGAAACTTAAAAATCTTAAACTAAACTCATTCACCAAACACCCTTGTAACAAATTGTAAAAGTGCGATCATTTAGGTTTGAATTGGTGGTATAATTGTGGAAAATCCATCCTGTCTGATGAAAACTAAAGATTTTTGGAACTGCCAACGGTGGATCTCTTCCCTTAATTGTCTAAATTTAAATATCAATACAAATAATGTTATGTTTAACGTAACAAAGTATTATATAAAATACCATATCAATGAATAATTACTTTTATCATATTTATTGAGTTTAAGAACTTGAAAAGGGAAATTTTCAATTTTTAACTAAAACGAAGAAGTTTACGCATCATTAGCATTCAAATGTCGGAATTTGGTATATATTATAATTGATGTTAAATTTTTATATCAGTATAGAATAAGCCAAATTTAGTATGAAACTTAACACTTATTGAAGAGTGGTTTTCCAATTCAAACGTCAAAATTTTGCATTGATACATTTATTTAACATTGCGATGTAGTTGCTCTAGAATATAAAATTATTAAGGAAATGTTTTAGGGTTATTAGCAATTTAACATAATTACATCTTGCTTAAAACTATCTCCAATACATTTGTCTATATATATTTATTACAAAAAATGAAAAAAACATTATCTTATTTTATGCTCAAATGTATAATGTTATACATATACTTCTTGTCATCATAATTATGCTTTAAAACTCACAAAAGTGAATTTTTAGTATTTTATAAATATTTAGTAACAAAAATATTATAATAATAACATGAATAGTGAAAGACACCGACTAATAAAATTCAAATGTTAAATTTTGAGTGACTATACATTGTGACAAATTTGTCACAAAGTTTAACATATGAAATTTTTGACATTAAAGATTGCACTCTATTGAAGAGCATTTTTAATCCAAATGTCAAAATTTACCTTTAAGATCCATTTGGTGAATGAGTTTGAGTTGAAAATTTTAAGTTTTAATAGTAAATTTGTGTCGACTTTTCAAAAAAGATAAAATTTTTTTCAGAAAATATTGCATTGTGATAAATTTTTCAATAGTAAATTCGAGTGACTGTACATTGTGATAAATTTTTCACAAAGTTTAACATATGAAATTTTTGACATTAAAGATTGCACTCTATTGAAGAGCATTTTTAATCCAAATGTCAAAATTTACCTTTAGGATCCGTTTGATGAATGAGTTTGAGTTGGAAATTTTAAGTTTCAATTGTAAATTTGTATTGATTTTTTAGAAAAGATAAAAATTTTTTGACAAAAGACAAAAAACTTTTTCAAAAAAAGACAAAAACTTATATGAAAATTTTAAGTTTGGAATGGGGAATCAAACGAAACCTTATATAAAAATTTAGCATTGTATTAGAGATGCTCTAAAGAGTACCATAATGTACAAGTTAGTTTACTCTTTCAATATCCAAAAACATTCAAATTGTCAAAATGTTACCCTCTTTTATCATTTAGAATTTTACCTAAAAGTTACAAATGATAACATTTCGCAATATTTTATACCATTTTAAATATTGCTCCTAAATAACACCCATTTAAAGTATTGGGAAAATGAAAACATTTGAAGTTTCGACAAATGGTTAAAACAAATCGAGGGTAAACTTTTTTCTCAACAAATCATACCACCATAAATGAGCGTATGGAAGGTTAGGTTCCTACAAAAGAGGTTTTGATCAGTTGGTGGTCCAACTTCTGCACTCTTGGAAATCAAACGAATTACATCATCATCTCTTAATAATTAATAAAGTGCGTGTGTTTCAAGTAATGCTTTTAATTAAATAAAACGTCATTGATTTAATGAACTTGCAGTGCAATTTACTCCAAACGTGGAAACTGAGAGCCGAGAGAGGCACTTTTGTCTCTGTTATTTCCTAAATGCACAGCAGATTTCAAGACTATAATCTGGCGTAGTGAAGTCATGTACGTGCTATCCTTTCTTGGAGGTGGTTTTTGTCATTTTATTTTACGGAAAGCTCTGCAGAATCTCCCTTGTTTTGTTTTCGTGATCACGTGACGCCATTCCTCGATCCAAAAATTGTACTAAGAAGAAAATTTGAGATTTTTACTGTAAGATCTAAAAAATCGTGTTATCAACGGTTTATTGTTTTTTAACAGTTTTTTTTTGTCCTGCATACTTTTATTTGGTTTATGGATTTTAAAATGTTCGGAAATTTGTCATCTATTTATCAATTTGTCTCACAATAATCATTCTGTCCAAAATCTTATCAAAAAATGGACGGTAGTTACCGCGTGAAAATTGCATATATTTTCTACTCAGGGTAAGTGTTTATCGACCAAAAGCTTTTCGACTTAAGACAAAAGCTCGAAACTCATTAAAATAAATTGATAACAGAATTTTAGACGGAAAATAATTGTGAGATAAATTGATCGTTGGAGAACTAAGTTTAAAACACTTTTAAAATTTACGAATTAAAATGGCATTAGATTTATAATTCAATAACTAAAAATTAAATTTATCTATATTTTAATATGATTTGAATAGATTTCATGATAAAATATTATAGTCACAAAAGAAAGAGGATTTGACCAAAACACTATAATTATTGTCATTAAATGAGGACAAGATGATTGTGTGGTAGAACGAAATAAGTGGGGCTTTTACGGTCCACGATAAGAGTAAGCATGCACCGCCAATCAGACCTCTTGGTTTTCTAGCTAGTGCTTGTTGCACTATAAAATTCTTTTATATATAATATATATATATATATATATATATTCAATTAATTCCAAACATGCAGTGTCTTTCTGATTTTTTTTTTTAATTTCGTTTCTTTTTTAGTTTTCATATTCGGCTTTTGTTAGTGAATAATTAGCTAATTAATGATCTCAAAAGTCCTGCTTTTGATGCACCTTCCAACTTTAATCAAAAAGCTTCTCATGCACTTTGCTTTTGTGAATGAAATGCGTTGATTGAACAAGGATATTTGAGATCTATTCGCAGATTGTTCCCTAATGCGTTATGAAACTTGTATTGTACGTAATAATTGTGGATGGAATACAATAATTGTGCAATTACGGTCCGTTTGGTGAATGAGTTTGAGTTGAAAATTTTATTGATTTTTCAAAAAAGACAAAAAATTTTTCATAAAAAAGCAAAGACTTTTTCAGAAAAAAACAAAACTGAGATGAAAAAAATACAGTTTGAATTTAAACGCTAAACGAGATCCAAAACTAATGGCCATTGCTTTTTTTGAAAGGATTTTATTTTGAGTACTATAAAGAAATTTACTATTTTCTCTTTTAAAATAGTAAAGAAATTTTACTATTTCTTTACTATTTTGAAATGATTTTATTTTGTGTATAAAGAAATTTACTATTTCTCTTTTAAAAAATTTACTTTTTCTAGAAGACAAAGTGGAACTCACAATTGTGCACATAGTTGAATTTAAGTAGCAATGGCATAGGTTCCATTGTTCCTTTCTTATAGCAAGAAGAGCGGGAATTTTTAGTCTCAACAATTATTTTTTTTTTTGCGTACTTTATCATCTCTCACTCTCCTCATTTATATATTTTAGTTATGATCGTTATCCATATAATAGATGAATTTTTGTAACTTAAATTTTCCCATGGATTTTTTTAGAGACAATATGCTAGAAAATGTTTAGCAAAAAAAGAACGTCGAAAACTTTTACTTACAAGTTTTGTCCGACTAAATTTTCAGGCAAAAAGTTCCGTCGGCCTATGGGATTAAATAAAGTGAGGGAAAGAAGAAATGATCTCTTACTTGCTCGGCAAAGGGATATCAAGATTCACGTGTGAAGGGACGAGCAAAGGTTTCCTAGTAAGCCTTGTTTCCCGGTATAAGAAGATAAGGCCTCCTCCTTTACAAATTGAAAAGATCATGTGACTGGAGGATGTAGGTTTTATATAAAAATTTAGCTTCTTGGTAGTTTTTCCTTTTCTTTCAAGTGAAAACAAGCCACATTTTTTGGTTGATGGTTAACGCCTTGAAAGAGGAAGTGGAATAAGGAGCAGTTTGGGAGGGTGGACTTGAATAAAATAGAAGCTCTGGAGGAAATTGCGTACCTTGCCCATACCCTTCTTCCATTGTTTTCGACAGATCTTAGGATCAGTACAAAAACTATTAACCAGAGTAGAGCAGTTGACATTGGATTATTTCGAATTGATTGGAAGTGTAGCAAATAGTCCCATACTGTGGATTATCCTAGACTTATGCCAAGGTATTGATGATGATTCTCAAATATTGCATAGTGTTAATTGACAATTTCATTTAGATGAGTTTTAGAATTGCCTGAAAAGAGTATGTCTGTAAAATATTGCCTCATCTATAATTGCGTTAAGATTTTTGATCTCCTATAAGCTAAGTCATATTTCAATATAATATGTATTTTCTAAAATTACCCCCGATCAATTAAAAAGGTATTCTAATAAAATACCACTGGAAATCTACTAGAATACCATTGGTAGTCTACCATAATACTTAATAGTAATTAATATGGTCTCTGTTCGCTGCCATACGGTGAACTTTTGTTCACATAATAAAAAAAAAACCTGATTTTCCATCCCTCCCTCGCCAAACCCGTTGCCACTGACGGTAGCGCTCCGATGACCAACCACCAAGGAGCCATAATTACAGACAAGAAAAGAAAGAGAGAGAGATTAGGGGGTTTGGGGGGGCAAGAACTCGAGTGAGAAACACCGGCCAAGATAGCGATCGGCGAGCCGAGATCATGATCGCCATGACCTAACTCACAATGCAGGTCACGATTCCTATTAGATTGCGAGTCCAAGGACGATAACTACCAGAGGAGGAGAGAGAAAGAGACGGCAACGATTGAAGATGGAGGAGAGAGAGCAGAGTGAGAGAAGAGATGGAAGAAAGATGTGATCCAACGACCTTGCGACGGCCTGACGAGTGAGTCTCAGGCAAAGAGAAAAGGTGCAAGAGGAGAGAGAGAGGGGAGAGAAATTGCTATACATGAATGGATAATGGAAACAATCGAGACAAGTAGACATGACATTTCCAAAATTATTACAAAAAAATACTGAAATATCATGACTTGGAAATGAAATATGGTATAAATACTTGTGCATTCTAAAAGTTCATGTTGATATTGATACTTTCTTATCATGTATGAACCGCGGATGTATGTATATATATTAGGTTAGTTTTCAATTATTTTATTTAATTGGAGAAACATATGCTTGTCATTTATTGTACTATGAATCTCTTTTTACCATGCATACCTCTCATATACTTAATATTTTAATTCAGATTCCATCAAACTTATGAATTATAAACTATTTTAGAGTTTCTTAAAGTTTTATTTTCTCAAATTAAGTGTTTTGGATGGATTTCCGTATTTTATATCAATTTTCACTAATTTCAATATTTCCGATGATTTTTTTTAGTATAAAATCTAAGTATTGATAATTTAATCCTTAAAGAAAAGTTGGATATACATAAACGTATATACATATATATTCAAAGAAACAAAATTAAAAATAAAAAGCTGCAAATGTCTAGGGGGAGCGTTAATTCCATATGCGCGATCCCATATGGGTACCGCGTACTGAGTCGTGCATTTTCTCTCTGGAGCTTCATTCCTACTTATTGAATAATCCTTAAAAACCCGATCGGATAGAGACCCCGTCCAATGTGGCGACTTTTGAAGAACTCATAACTAATGTTGTGGTCCCCAAAGATAGCCATATTTGTGAATGAGCGACTACATAAGGGAGAAAAAATGTGATAGTAAGAGTTAGATGAAAAAAAAAAAGAAAAAAAGGCGGCGAAGGTGGTTTCCAGAAAAAATAAAATAAAATAAAAAATAAAAGAATAGAGAAGGTGGTTTGATAGTGAGGAGAAAATGTCTGACAGAGGAGAGAGTAGCGTTAATATTTTACGTTTTTTTTTTTTTGGTAATTTATAGTTCATATAGCCTCAGATTATAAATCTGGTCAGAGTTACGTTTTCTAATAACCAAAAAAATTACTTAAAAAAATAACCAAAAAAAAAAACTATCTTTTTTATTGGAATTTTCAATTATTTTTTAAAATTAAAATAATAGCATGTAAATGGTACAAAAGCGGACTGTACAAAGTCCTTTTTTTTTTTTTTTTTCGAAGGATACAAAGGCCCTTTTAAAAAGTCAGTCATGTATTTTATTTAAATATTTTGGCAAGTACCAATAATTGTATACGTGCAATGATTTTCTTCCTAACATAAGTAATTACACACAAGACGAATACCTTTAGATACCACTTTTAAATTTTCAAACTTGTTACAAATTTGAACAAAATTTGTACTTCGTGTTTTTTTTTTTTTCATTCATATTTTCCCTGCCCACCCTCTCTATTTGAACACATTTACGGCCCTTGCTGCCGGGTACCGACAACAATTTTAGCCCGTCAAGGGTATTTGGGCCGTGAGCCCAAATGCAAAATTTCGGCATTTACGAAATTCCATATTTGCCCTCCCAAAGGTCCCGTATTTTCTACGCGCGCCTTTCCTGAATATATCACCTCTCACACTCTGTCTCTCTGTCTCCTAACTTTCTCTCTCTAACTCTAACTGGGAAAACCCAGAACGCATTAACAATGGGTTCTGCGAAGCCGATTTTACTCTCTGCATACATTGTCTGTCTTCTCTTTCTATTACCTTCCTCTTCTTCCCTTGAACCAGTCGAAAGAGCGCTCTCTAGGTACGTTTCTTACTCTACTCCTTGAATCTTTCTTCCGCTTATTTCAAAATTTGAATTTCCTGAATCCTAGGGTTTTCATTTCGCTTCCATCCATTAGAGATCCCCGTTGGTAATACGAATGGTCTCAGTTTTAGACTGCTTTTTTTAGTACGAACCGTGAATTTCTTGTCGTTTTCCTACTTTAAATAGTTCTGTTTTGGGAACCGAGAAAATGAGGAGTTTTAACAAAGATAGTTTATATGTTGTTTTTCTTCGCCACGAAGTTTTCGATGAATTTTAAATGGAAATCTTTGTTGGTTAAGATTGGGTAGTGTTTCTTATGAATATTACCTATTTTTCCCTCCTCCTGTCTCAGTTTTTTCGTTAATCTCGTTTAGAATCTGGATTTGCTTCAATTTATCATTATAGGCTGGAATTGACTGGATTGTCTTTGAAATGGAAATGGATTTTGCTGAAATATGAAAATAATCTGTTATTATTATCATAATATCTCCGTTTGTAAACGTATGTATTAATGCATCTTTTATTTGCCAAATCAACAACTACGATGGAAATGATCGGTGATTAGAATCTTTCCATTTTTTTTCTCGTGTTTTGTTAAACCGAGATGAGACCTTTGGTGAATTTTCAACAAGGTCATGGAAGGCGACTCAGTGCATTGTAATCTTAGAAAATGATATAAGCTATTAGCGTTGTATGATAATGCAGTTGCAAGAAGCCCTTGCTGAATGCTTGTGAAAATTTTTTACTCCCGGTTGGTAATTTTCTTTCTTTTTTTATTGGTAATTTCTTTCTTTTTTTTGCATTTGACCTTGCAGTTGTTGCTCCATCTGCCGTGCTGGAATTATCTCATGGTTGCCAGTGAAAAATTCTCCTGGAAAGCCTGGAAAATCCATGGTTTGTGAAAGAATTCATATCCATGGATTGTCGAGATTAAAAATTTGAGGAAGTTTGCGCACTCTGCGATGGTGAAGATATCAGGAAGAAATTCAAGTGTTTACCTACCAAACGCCGAGGTCTGTTTCCATAGGTGAGTGATTTTTGCTGTCTCGTGAATGTGTCTTTGATGAGTTTGTCTTTGTTGTGTGCATGGAGAAGTTCTATGTGTACGGAAATATTGACTTGTTTTTTTCTCTTTTGAATTGGAATCACCTACTGTTGTTTAAGCTTAACTGTTGATTTCCTGAACTACACATGTGAACCAAAGAGTTTTGTTTTTGTTTAGAGTTTTTTTTTTTTAATTTTTAATTTTTAATAAATTAAAAAGTAAATACTACATACTTTTAGTGATAATGAGGCTGAAATAACAGGATTGAAAAAGCTAAAAAGCATTAGTAAAGTTTCTGCAAAATATATTCTTTTACTTATTTGAATTTTTTATTTTAGTAGGATCATATTTTGGAACTTTAAAATGTATCAAACTTAGAAAAATGGTACATATTAGGTTTACTTTAATGCAATAAGTCTATCTAAATTCCTAATAAGAAAAATTTTCCCGTCCTTTAACATGATAGCTTAAGTCAAAGCCTAAAGCTGATTTCATGCGGAAGCA
>CM046379.1:179272-206272 GCA_025413485.1 Ficus microcarpa | reverse complement strand
TGGGGGGCGAAGAAATCGCGTCGAACTGGTTGGCGAAACTTTGCCGGGAATTGAAAGAGCGAAACTCCGACAAATTTGTTCCTTTTTTTTTTTTTTTTTTAAATCTGAAAACTCAAAATTTACTCAGATTTCTTCAGTGTAATTGGAGGTTGGCTCTTCGTTTTGGACGCTTTACAGATCAAAGCCATTACTCAAATGTCCCGCCAAGACAAAAGACGCAAGTTCAATGAGGCCGTCATCAACATGCTATATCCTCCTCCTCCTCCCCCACAAGTACTTCCCCCTCTTTCCCGTATATTTATATATGTAAATATATATATATATATAAATGTGTGTGTATATATATATATATATCACATTCTGTGATCAGCTGTATTCTTCTGAAGAATTTTGATTTCAAATATATGAATGAACTCGTACAGGCCAAAGATGAAGGGTTGGCAGTAAACAATAATTACGATGGAGTTTCTGCTGCGGATCTCGCTCCAGGTCTAAGCAATGATGCAGATGAATCTGGGGAGGGCAGTTCTTCTTCAACCTCGAGCGACGATGGTGAGAACAAGCTGACGAGGGCTCAGCGGAAGAGACTTCGGAGAAAGAAGCTCAAGACAGACTCTTCTCGTCGTCGGAAAATTATTGGGCCCCTTTTACTACCAGCAGATGACGACGATAATGGCAGCGAAGGCAAGAATCTTGCACTTGAATATGGTTCTCCAACTGTTCGACGTAATGCCGCAGAGGAATCTCCTCCTCGAACTGACCAACCAGGTAAATTAGGTTTCGACACTTTTTTGGAGAATGGAATTTTGGATTTTTTTTTTTTTTGGCCCCTTCATAAACAGCAACATTTTGAATTAAAGATTACAATATGATATTTAAGTTACATGAAAATAACTGTATAACAGGTGTAACTTAATATTTGTCCGTACTATATATCATCAACTCTTACAACTTTATAAAGCCATTTTTATATAAACAGAAAATAGGTCACGTCTTTCTTTGTGTAGGACTTATTTGCCTGCATTTTTTCTTAATGAGCCTGTGTTATGCTCAGGAGAGCCACCTACTTGTGCTAAAAATCGGAGTAGAGTAAAGCAGAGGAGGTTAGCGAAGAAGCTGGCGAGAAAAAACTTGCCGGCGCCTAGTGAAGAAGACTGTGACCAAGATCAAAGTGCGGAATCCTGCAGAGGCTCAAACGGAAAGGAATGTGAAAAAAAATTTTAATTGCCAAAACTCGGAATGAAAGGTTCCATGAGCTGAAATGGTCTACCAGGTCGAAAATGGTGACTTGCTATGAGGTACTGTACTATTTCGGGACAATTAGAGCCCGTTTGGTGAAGTAGTTTGAATTGAGATTTTTAAGTTTAAATAGTAAATTTTTTTGAATTTTTAGAAAAGACAAAAAACTTTTTGAGAAAAAGATAAAAATTTTTGGAGAAAAAGACAAAAAAAAGTTTGAGTTGAATGGTTTGAACCATTCAACCAAACACCTCCTTATTTTAGGTAGCAACTTGTAGAGATCCTATTTCGAACTTGTGTATTGGATAGATGAAGAAGATTGAATGTCTTTTTGTCTCTTGATATGTCCAATTTTCTGCATTGAAACACAAAGTAACCAGACCGCGATCTCATTCGTCATGTTCAGTCATATGCTCCTCGTGATTAAAATAATGATTCAACCACTTTACAGCCATGGAGGATCAGGAACACAACTTCTTTGAAAATGGAATTTGCGACAGAATTTCCCCTGGCATTAGGAAGTACAAATGCTAGCCCGGTCATATTGAAGCTTAGAATCATTACATCAAATATACGGGGCAGAAGCTAAACTTCTTCAATCTTCAAAGACTTCTTCTTGCAAAGTAAATAGAATATTTATTAGGTAAATAATATTTCTGTAAGAAGTAAATATAACATTTACTTGGTAAATTTGAAGTTTATTGATATTTACTCTAAATTTTTTTTAAACTTGTTATTTACTTCATTTATTTACCTAAAATAATTATTCACTTCTTTCTCTCTTTTTTAAGTATTCTTTAATCCATATCCAAAGTTTTGTGAGATTAGAATTATTATTTTTTAATCAATCATTAGCAATGATTATTGCCTATTTTTAAATTATATGATTAATATAAATAAATTTTGGTGAATAAGAGGATATGGAGGTAGTCACAGTCGAACTCAGATATACAAAAAGGAGCCATTAAGGGGTGTTTGGAAAATTATTTCAAATTAAAATTTTCATCTCAGTTTTTATTTTTATTTTTTTTAAAAAAATTTGTTTTTTTTAAAAAAATTTTTTATTTTTTTTAAAAAGTCAACAAAAATTACTATTAAAACTTAAAATTTTCAATTCAAATTCATTTATCAAACGGTCCTTAATAAAAGACATCCACCCTTATCAACCTATTTATCCATGTGATTTCTTCTTTTTCCTTAAAACATTCAACGCACATGATTTCAGATAAAATCTAATGATAATTACGCACACGAATGAAAAATAAAAATAAAAAGCATTCAACGTGTTATAAAATGCCACTGAGCATCAAGTTGGACCTACAAACTGAAATTAGGGATTGTTGCCTTTCCAACCAAAAGTAGACTAGTCAAGTCCATCGTTCATTTTTGTGTCCGTCTTTCGACTTCAAAACCCTGAACCCTAACACCCGAACTCCCTCTCTCTCTCGCTCTCTTCACCACCACCATTTTGATCCCTGACGGCCATGGCGGAGCTAAAGCTGTCGGAGAGCCGTGACCTGACCCGAATAGAGCGCATAGGAGCCCACTCCCACATCCGCGGCCTCGGCCTCGACTCCGCCCTCGAGGCCCGCGCCGTCTCCGAGGGCATGGTCGGCCAGACGGCTGCTCGCAAGGCCGCCGGCGTCATCCTCCAGATGATCAAGGAAGGAAAGATCGCCGGCCGCGCCGTCCTCCTCGCCGGCCAGCCCGGCACCGGCAAGACCGCCATCGCCATGGGCATGGCCAAGTCCCTCGGCCTCGAAACCCCCTTCGCCATGATCGCCGGCAGCGAGCTCTTCTCTCTAGAAATGTCCAAGACCGAAGCCCTAATGCAGGCGTTCCGCAAGGCCATTGGAGTGAGAATCAAGGAAGAGACGGAGGTTATTGAGGGCGAGGTCGTCGAGGTCCAAATTGACCGCCCCGCGGTGGCCGGAGCGGCGTCGAAGACCGGGAAGCTGACCCTGAAGACGACGGAGATGGAGACGGTGTACGATTTGGGGGCTAAGATGATCGAGGCCTTGGGGAAGGAGAAGGTGCAGAGCGGAGATGTGATTGCCATTGATAAAGCTTCTGGAAAGATCACGAAGCTCGGGAGGTCGTTCTCGAGGTCGAGGGACTACGACGCCATGGGACCGCAGACGAAGTTCGTGCAGTGCCCCGACGGGGAGTTGCAGAAGCGGAAGGAGGTCGTGCACTGCGTCACGCTTCATGAGATTGATGTTATCAATAGCAGGTATTTAACTTGTTCTTCAGTGAATTTTGTCATCATTAAAATTTGATTTTTAGCTACTGAAGGGCCAAAGTTAAGGTTTTTGAATTAGAAAATATAGAAAATTAGTTGGTGAAGCAAGTCCGAGACTGAGAACTAATAGTTTGGAGGTTGAAATTTTAGAATTATTTATTGAAAATTTTGTTGGTCGCAACTTGCAAGTAATATCATAGTGCCCATTATTGATATATGAGTTTATATGGCTTCTTAGGACTCAACCTAAGGTTTGTGTGAAACATCTTAATCCACTTAAATCCCGGGGCCTAGTCGAATGGCGGGTGAAGGCCATTGTGGAGGAGGGCAACTCAAACGCCCGTTAGATTCAACAATTCCGTCAAAATTGAGTATGGGACCTGGATATAGATTCTAGAACCTATTTCTTAGTTGAAGATGAGCCCCCCTTCTTTGGATGTTGTATTGTATTGGATGTTGAATTTTGTATGCATAGTGGTTATTAGTAGTAGGTACCTGAATTTTTCGCCGAAATTCTTTGTTTATGTGAGAAACGTAAACTAATTTTTGTTGATAATTTCTTTGGTCATAACCGTATGTATGTTTTATGCTTGCTTCCACTGACATTTGAGTTTATACTAGTTGCTTAATGGCTCAAGTTTTTGTGTGAAAGATCTTGGATCGTTTAAAAATTGAGACCTTGTAGGATATTAGTCTTGAAGTAATCTTACTTTGGGAACTGCTACTTAGGATGTTCTATTTTTATGTTTGTGGTTATCTAGCTTATTGCTGTGATGAGTAATGTCGTAGACTAGCATATAATGTGGGTTGTTCGGATTCTTAACGTTTTGGATTCTTAACGTTTTGGCATTCCTAATTTTATCTACTTTTAGGATGGGTATTCTTTTTCTGCTGGTCGTCTCTTCAGCACTATATATGCTTAATAGCTCTACATGCACTGCCTAGATCTGATGACATTTCGCTCATTCTTTCTAGGATTTATCCTTTTGATGTGCATAATAGTTGTGATGATATTATGTTTATGTACGGTACAAGACAACACGCATTCAAGGAAAAGACAATATACAAATGTGAAGAAGCCCGTATATAATTTGCTGCCTATACTTGTGGGTTGGTGCTTTTAACACAATGGTACAGAGCAGTATCATGTTTCGGATATAGTTTAAAGCTCTGTACATGAATAGATGGGGTAAAAGGATAAGTTTTTTTCTTTAATTTTATTTGCTCAATGTTATTACTCACACATTTCTATGATTTTTCCCCATCTGTCTTTGATATTTTATATACCTAGCTTTTGTTTGCGCTCCTTTTTCCCATTTGTGTTACATCTAGACTCACTGTTTCCTTTGTTCCCATTATGTTCTCTCGTAATTATTATCGTCTCTTAATTTCAGAACTCAGGGATTTCTAGCCCTCTTTACTGGCGATACTGGTGAAATCCGTGCAGAAGTGAGGGAACAGATTGACACAAAGGTAGCTGAATGGAGGGAGGAAGGGAAAGCAGAGATAGTGCCAGGTGTCCTTTTTATTGACGAGGTGCATATGCTAGACATCGAATGCTTTTCATTTTTAAACCGGGCATTGGAAAATGAGATGGCTCCCATATTAGTTGTTGCCACCAACAGAGGAATCACTACAATCCGGGGCACAAATTACAAATCCCCACACGGGATCCCGATAGATCTCCTTGATCGCCTGCTGATCATCTCCACTCAACCTTACACAGAAGAAGAAATTCGCCAGATTCTGAACATAAGATGCCAAGAGGAAGAAGTGGAGATGTCTGAAGAGGCAAAGATTTTATTGACCAAGATTGGAGTAGACACATCCTTGAGATATGCCATTAATCTAATTACATCCGGTGCATTGGCATGCCAGAAGCGAAAGGGAAAGGTTGTGGAAATGGAGGACATTAACCGAGTTTACCATCTGTTTTTGGATGTGAAGAGATCAACTCAGTATTTGTTGGAGTATCAGAGTCAGTACATGTTCAGCGAAGATAGGGACGACGATGACGCGACTGCCATGCAGTCTTGAGAGTTCCTTTCTTTACTGATTTGAGGCATTAGGAGGTATATCCAGTGTCTTGTACTTCTCTTGTTTTAATTTAGGAGTTCGGGTTAAATAGCTTTGTTGTTTTCTGTGTTTTAGGGATGAATCGAAGTCTTTTTGCATAGTGAATTAAGCTTCAGTACATTATTTCTTTGAAAGCCCTAGTATGATGAAGTTCTGTGGGGATGTTCTCACATTTCATGTTTGGAGGGACTACTGTGTTATGCAGTGCCAAAGTTAGAATTTTTTTTTTTTTTTTTTTTCCAGGTTCATGATAGAACAAAAATTTTTGAACCAAGTGCAACTGTACTTTTTAAATTTTGTTTTATCAACCTTCTTTTTATTTATTTGTATGTATTTGTTTAACCTTTAAAAAAAAAAAAAAAGGAACTAAGTTTGTAATGAAGTTTTAAATTCACTTTTTTACAGTCTTAAAATTTGTGAAATTTTATAGTGAAAATAATTTGATTTTTGAGTTGAGTGGGAAATAAAAATATAATGAAAGGTCGACACTTTTATTGCAATTAGAAAATTTTAACAGGACAAATTAAAAAAATAAAAAATAAAAAAAATCTATGTGTCTATATATATATATATATGTATTGAAGGCCAAACTGTAAGGATTCTGTAGATTATATATATTCACTTATGCTCTTGATTGTTTCTATGTCAGAAAATTTGGTTAATCTTTTGTTGTATGTGTTGTAGCCTCAATAATATCATTTCTGTCCTTAGTGGGTAAGGTAGCTCTGGTCCTGCCCTACGGAAGTGTTCTTGTAGATAAGTTGGTGAAGAAATTATAAACCTCTTTGCTTTACGCAAGAGGTAGAACAGCAGCTACTAAATTCACTGCAAGTGCCAACCGGGGTTTTGCCACTAAGCATGTGATTTGGTGTACAGATTGGAATTAAATTTTTGTATTGGATTTGAATAGAATTAAGCTTGATATTAAATGAGGTGTTTGAATTATTATAGTTGAAAAAGTGTAAAAATTTTAAATATTGTAGGAAAAATATATATATATAAAGTTTATTTCGTTTATCTCGAAATTTTATGTAAATTTAAGAACTTTTAAAATTTAAATTACAAAATCGTAATAATAACTGTTAATAGTGAAATTGAGATTGATTTTTAATAAAAAGATAAAGAATTTATTATTCAAATTGTGTTAAATCTATGCACTAAACATTAGGTAAATTCGATGTATATGCGTTACACAAGAGACACATTTTGTGTGACAATGGAAAGGTCACAGGTCTAAAAGTCAAATCCCAAATCTTATTTATGAAAGCAGGATTCAATTGTCGACACATGAGCGTATCTTCATTTAAGGGTCCGTTTGGTTCATCAGTTTGAGTTGGAATTTTAAGTTTAAATAGTAAGTTTTGTTGACTTTTCAGAAAAGACAAAAAACTTCTTTAAAAAAGACAAAAAACTTTTTCAGAAAAAGATAAAAACTGAGACGAAAAGTTTGAAATGAACCAATGAAACAAACGGAACCTAAAAATATAAAAGACTTTCAAAATCACTTTCTGGAACAACCCCCCTCCCTAACTCTCATGTACCAATGGTCACCGTCAAACTAATGTCTGACTTGTACACAAATTCATATGGAAACAGAACGAAAATGAAAGGTAATAATAAATAAATAAATAAATAAATAAAGATAGATAAATAAAGAGCAAGATGACGTTGCAAAAAGCTATGAAAGTTCGCCCACCAAATTTATGACACTTGGTAATGTGGTATTCAGTCCGTTTAATAAATATCTGATAATATGAGATGACTGTTTTTGTGTTTTATCTTTTTTGAAAGGAAAATTTAGATCATGTCAATTTAGTTTGTATGGTATCTTTTTGCGGCCATGTTTATATTTTCTTTTTCTACATTTTTCCAATTTTTATTGCATGCTGCCGTTTAATTCTTATCATAATAATTTAATATCTACTTATCTATATTGTTTAAAAGTGTTGAATTTAAGTTAAAAAAAAAAAAAACAGAGAGAGAGAGTGTTGAATTTAGGCTTATTTGCGCCCTTGCCCTATGAGTTTCTTTCCCGTTTATTGCCTTTTTTTTTTTTTAAAGGGATTTTACAATCAACCCTTTCGATTTTAAAATGTTTAGGAAAACCCCAAATTGATAATTAATGGTGTTAATCTTTTTAAGAAAATTAGTGATGTAATTTGTACATTTAGCGTCAACAAATTAACATAATTATCAATTGATATTTACATAATTTTACTTCAATTACTATATTTTAACATAAATTTATTGAGATTATGATCTTCAATTTAGCACCTATCCATTTTTGTAAAACCATTAACATAATTATCAATTGAGTGTGTTTACTGTACGTTTTTAACTTTAAAAGGTTAATTGTCAAAAATAATGTTCAGACGGCATGGTGCCAAATGCCAATACACAAGAAGTTTAAGGGATAAATGTGCGTTAAACTTAAAATTTAAAAATTATAAACACCTAAATTCTGCTGGAATCTTGTCGTTATAATACATTTGCTGTCTATATAGATACGACTAAAGGGTGAGCTTCGAAGGGTTGACAATTGGGCTGATATTCTTCTGATCGCGCATAAACAAACAAGCACCACCACAAAAACCAGTTTAGGTAAGGGAATCAGAGAAGAAAAGAATATAAGAATATAGAACCTTTTTTTTTTTTTCCCCCAGCAAGAAGACAAAAAAATTGGTCTAAGGAGACAGTAAAAGATAATTTAGAAAATAATAGATCAATTGTGGATCTTTCTTTTTTATTTTTATTTTTTATTTGTGTGGTGAGTTTTCGAATTTAGTAAATTAATCTTATACAAATATTTAAAAATAAAATTCAAAGTGTTATCTTATAAACATGAATAGATGCTCTTGTTTATAATTTTTTAAAAGTTATATTCCTGAACCTCGAATAGCTGGGTTGGTAGACCCTTTTTTTTTTTTTTTTTTGCACTTTGCACTTAAATATAATGTAGAAAGCTATCGAAAAACCTAGTATAGCCAATATATAAACTTCTCACGTGATATTAAATTTTATAATGAACTTATTGTTGCAGAATAAAACAAAAAAGGCGGGGGGTTATGTGAATTATAAAATGCACCAGACTGAGATATCGATGTCAGATGTCAGATGTCAGATATCAACAAAATTCAAACCCTCCTTAGTGGTCTCATTAATCATGTAATAATACGATATGTATTCTGAATTTTTTATATAAATTTATCAACCAACGGATGGCAACGCAACTTCTTGTCTTTATATTATAAAAACAGAATTAATTGTGTCAAGTGGACGGTTGTGTCAAGTGTCAACTCTTCGCTCCTTCAAAGTAAGTGCCAATTTAAATGGGTTCAAACGATAATTATAATACTTTATTAGAAAGCAATGCCTCAGTGCACATTAAAATAAAACAAAGATACCAAATGAGTCAAATGCAAAATTATAAACGTTGGCATATTCTCTCTAAAGACAATCTTTGGCACTGAACAACATGACAAAATGAGAAGGACCGAAAAAAATTATTGAAGCTTGAATTTGAGGCCGTTGATTCCCCATGAAAGAGCCATATATATATATTTTTATGTCTGAAAATAGAACAGCCATAATTTAGTAAGTCGGTAAGAGTTCGTTTGGATCAAAAGAAAAAATCATGATACCCAAGTTTCAAACAATAAATTCAAGTTTTTTTATTGTAAGGGGAAAAAAAAAAAGAAAAAAAAGCTGTAAAAAAATTTTTGAAAATTTTGTTTAAAATGGCTGTCAAACAGAAAGGAAGAGACAATTTGATTGGTCTATTTTAGTTGGAGAATTAGAGTTAAATTGAATTTTAAAATTATGGGTTTGGTAGGAAATTAACAGTTTGACATTAAAATTTTAAAAATTTAAAATGTGTTTAAAAAAATATATATATCTTATTTCATTACTCTTGAAATTTTACATAATTAATAAAATTATAAAATTATAACCTTCTAATATTCGAGTTTTTAAGTTTTAAGATTTGAGTTTTTAAGTTTTCAAGTTAAAGCTGTAGATATAAATAGTTAAACTTAATTTACTTAAAAAAACAAAGATAAAAATAAATAATTAGGAATTATTTGTTTGGAGAACCAACCAAAGCACGTGCTAAGTGTTAGGCAGTGATATTCACCAAAGAGCCACCATCTTTTTCTCCATAATAGCTAGTGTTTTTCTTGTCCCCCCGGGCCCCACCACTTTTTTTCTTCTCTTTTTTTTTTTTTTTTTTGGGGTTAAGAAAACGAAAATTATTATCCTTTAATCATGCACTAGTTTAAGCCTCCAAGAGCGAAGATACCAACACACTTTGGTAAAAGCACTTTGGGCTAAGGTGAAAGGAAATCATACGGAAGGGCTCCTTTTCGTCAACTAAGACAATAAAAATTTTCTCAAAGACCCAATATTTATAAAATTTTTTCAAGGAAACCCCAATAATTATATTGATCCTCTCAACGCTCAAACTCCTATCCTATACCTACCATAAAAAAAAAATGAAAAAAACTTCAACACGAAAGACCACAGAAAAACTAGTTCTATTTCATATACCTTTCCTATGCATACGCAGGATAATTAAACGGCACCGCATCGACGGAGGGATCCAGTGGATGCGGGTGCATGAAACCGAAGCTGCGGAGCACCTGATTATCAGCGAAATTCAACGCTTTCCTCATGCTGTCCCAGCACGATTGCCCAGAATACATCTCATTGTGGTTCCCACTGCAGGGTTGACACCCCGTGAAATGCGTGATGAACGGTCGCCTCCAGCTTCCTAACGCGTACCCCGCCGCACCCAAGTGCTCCTCCCTAAACGCACCGTACTGCTCGCTCACCATCTCCGCGTGCCTCCTTCTCAATTTCTCGTCCCTTTTCTCGATCTCGAGATACTTCTCCGTGATATTATCGAGAGTTCTCACGATCTCTTCCCAATATCCTTCGAAATAGTACTCGTCCTCCAGGTAAATCTTGTCCGCCCATCTCTCCTTCTCCTTGTAGATCAAGTACGCCAGCCCCGTCTGATCGTCTGACTCCGGGAAGGCCTTGTCCGGGAACGTTGACCGCAGAATCGACCCCCACTTCTCGTACTCCGGCGTCTGCGGGCCCATCTGGGCCCACCTCTCCATGAAGTCCATGGCCCACTGGCAGTTCCGGATCAGGAACACGCCGGCGTTCAAGCCCGTCCAGCTGTGCTTCTCGTGGATCAGGTGGGCCCACCCGTGAACGACTAGATTGTGATCCTTGTAACGATCCAACGGTAGCTTGAACTCCATGTCGGTGAACAACGCGTCCGAGTCGACCCACCAGATCCACTCGGCCTCTGGATGGGCCAGCATCGCGGCCCGGACCACCGGCAGTTTGGCCCAATAAGAGCCCATATTAGGGTGCAGCAGCGCATTGTTGTAGAAGATATCGTAACCGTGGATTCTGCAGTAGTCAACTTTGTTCTTGAAGAATCTCAGCAAAAGATGATCACCAATAGGATTTTTACACGCGGACGGCTGTGATCCCGTCAGCATGAAAATCCTATCCTTGGCTCCCTCCGCGAACGACGGGTTCTTCTGCAGCCAATCTCTCCTCTTCTCGTCCCAATCCCTCACCGGCGTCCCGATCGAGTAGCTCAGCTCCGGCGAGTCGTAGAAGTTTCTCTCCGGCGAGTCGTGGCGCAGGTTAGCGCCAGCGCCGGGTACGCCGTCCGCGGCGCAGTTCTTCTCCGTCTGCGTGTCGTCTTCGGCCGGCCTGGGTTTGATATCCGGGCGAAGAAACTCGGGGCTAGGTGTGGGATTGGGGCTAGGGCTGGCGATGGACCAGAGAGACCAAATCAGTAGAACGGCCATTAAGGCTCCGCCGAGGAAGAGTAAGCCGTCGGAAATCCAGGGGGAGGCTTTGCTTCGGAGAGTGGGTTTCGCCATAGGAGACGACGATTCGTAGTGAGAGTGGTCAGGGGAAACCATTATCAAGGTGAAGAGAGAGAAAAAAGAGAGGAGAGAGAAAGAGTAACAGAAGGACAGTTGGAGTAGGGACTTTGGGGCTTCGTTATGTCTCGGAGTGACAGTGACCTAGTAGTCGTGACGATTGGCGGCCATCGGTGAAGTTTGTAGCTTCTCCTCTCTCTAAAAGCCGGTGTAGGATAAGCGAGAGTGGAGTGAAGTGAATGGCTTTCTCGTCGGTTTGGTTCATAGAACAGTGTGTCTGGGTCTCCCAAAAAGCCTCGTGATTGTTAAAGGCTTGTGGGTCCCACTTGGGAGGTGCATGGCATTTAAAGCTTTTGCAACGCTTGTACACGACACATGGCGATTATAAACCGACATAAAATGGAAGTTAAAAAAGTTTTTTTTTTTTTTTTGTTACTTCTTTTGGCTAATTGTTTGGCAAGTGCCGCAAATTAATTCCCACCTTTTCCGCTCCATTGTCGGTGGTGGGTTAGGGGAAAGGGAGTCATCCCAAGGGGGTAAAAAGTTAAATTTGGGAAAGGAGGGTAATATGGTCATTTGGATGAGACAATGGCAGATGGAGCTCGTGGAAGGGAAGCAATGAGAGGTGTATTATTTGGTGTCGTATTTAAGTAGGTCATGTGGTGTTTATTTTAATGCTTCCCTATCTTGTGGACGCCAAGGATTTTGTACGTAAGATTTTGGAGTGTTAGTTGATCCAACGACGAGGGCCATACAAAAGTTGAAAAAAGTAACTGAAATGTGTACTAGGAAAAGGAAAATTCTCTTATAGTGTATGGAAAAAAAATCAATGAATCAAATTATGTTAAACTGTAATATTTTCAGATGTTTTAACATCATACTTCATCGTTAAACTTTCTTGTGCCCTAATTAGTAAACATGAGAAATGCATTACCTAACTCGAGAATCACTTAATGGTCTCTTTCTTTGTGCTAAGATCTTTATGTCATGTTTGGATCACATGTCCATTTTCGGACAAAAAAATTTTCTCTTTATTTGAAATGAGAAAGATTTATTTTAAAAATAAAATGACATTTAGACGTGCGTAAAAATATTTTTTTTCTCGAAAACAAAAGATTATTAGAAATGAAAAGAAATAGTGTTGAGAATATTATATTGAGTGAAGATTTTAAAGTTATTATAAAATGATATCGTACAAAATAAATTTAAAAATAAAATAGTTTTTTTTAAATGAGAAAAAAGATGAAAAAAGTTAATGAAAACATTTCTTTTTTTTTTTCTTTTTTCGAAAATAGACATGCGAAGTGAAACAAATAGGGGGTTAGATGTTTATTTTTGGCAAGGGAATTGTAATCGACTATGGTAAAGAGTAGTCGGGTACTTCAATCGAGTGACTTTTTTTGTGGGAGAAGATGAGAGAGAGAGAGAGAAAACCATATGTTCTTGGTCTTTAGTCAAAAATGAGGGAAAGTGCCGACAAGGGCATAAAACAAAGTTGATGATGATTGCAATGGAATAGGGGGAGCGATCAACTTTGGAGCGTAAAATCATCCTTCAATCATGCAGTAGTTCATGCGCCAAGATTTGATAATTTATACGAAAATCATGGAAATTATTATAAAGGTAGAAAACGCAAAGGAAAAAAGAGGGACGAAAAACAAAAGGTGAAAATAATTCCTAAAAAAAAAAGTAGAAATTATTAATATTGCTACAATTATTGTAAAATCAACAATATGATACTGTGAAATTATTAGTTTTTCTACAATAATCTGCAGGTGTGATCTAAAAGCAAGATTAGATTAAGAAGCGCTGTGGCCATGATCCGTCGACTAATTGCCCAATATGTGTGCTTTACAATAAAAAGAAAAACACTAATTGCTAAATATTTTAACTCGCTTTTTTTTTTTTCTCAAGAAGAAGAAGAAGAATAGGTAACATTTTAACTGGAAAAGTGAAATGAAAATTAAAACACAAGTGGTGGTGATATAATGGTAAGTGACGAGCGTTTTACGATGTTCAATCCTTTGTTTTCGTTTTAAATTATCTAAAATAATGAGATTGTGTGATTGATATATATGGATCTCTAGAAAATAATTGATGAGAGTGTGTATCCCTTTTCATTCCATCTCCGATCTTAACATATTCTCAAAGTGACCCAAGATATGAGCACCACCATTTTTCTTTTCTTACTATTATTTTTTTTTTTGATACTATATGGGATTTCCACCTAGTTAACACTAGAGCACAACTCATTAGCAAGAGACCAATTTTGCCACGACATTGGTCTCACTATTTAACTAACGAGGAACACATACAAAGCTACATACATCAATGCTCGAGAAGAAGCGACGGAAATGACATCAACCGCTATGGTTCCGAACTCCCAAAGAGGAAGCGATTTCCTACTCAGAAGCGTCAAAAATTTAAATTTTATATATTGTCTTATCTATGTCTCTCATTTCATGTCTTTTTAATAATATCATGACACATATTTGTCTAATTCTCTCTTTAACTCTCTCTCTGGACCTTCTTATTTTCTTCCTTTTTTTTTTTTCCCCTTTCTATCTTTCTCTCTTCTCATTAACATTCCATGAGGCCCAAACTCGATTCCAATCCTGAGCTAGACCTCACATTGAGCTCATTGCTAACCTCAACCTAATTCCAATCTTGATACCGACCTCAACGTCGACCTTGACCCTTGACCCAAACTTTGAATCCGGTTACAATCTTGACCCCAACCAGGGTCGATGTCGAGATTAAGTTCCAAAGACAAATTGAGGATCGGGCTTGGATACTAAGACCGAAGCAAAAATTAAATTTTAAAAATTAAAATAAAATTAAATAAAACTTCAATATAAAAGTAAAAAATGAAAGAGAAATATGTATTAAGCCTTTAAAAAGAATTCCTAAAATTTTATTTGAGTTTGCTACTGTTTCGATTGGCTCTTTGGTTAGGTCTAAAAATGTTCGTTTGCTACATAATGATATTCTTAAGAATGTCATAGAAAGATTTCTATACACAATCAAACGCGCTACTCTAGTTTTTCACCATCATTTTTTTATCCACCAGCCAATAGAAATTTAACATTTATGTACTTTAATTTTTTATTGCCTATCTGGTACGGCTTTCATATCTCAGTTGGTTAAAACATCCATTTAGTGAACGGGAGGTTTTGAGTTCGACTCTCAATGAAAAAGCATGCTTCCATTTTTGTGTTTTTTCCACATCTGACAGTTTCTGTCTCTTGGTCTGAGTGACGGATGATACCTTGACATGAAACACGGTAAAAGATTAAAAATAAATTAAAAAAATTAAATTAAAAAAACCTTATCCACCTTATCACATTGGAGGGATAAAACAAGTCCCTTACTGTCACAGCCTCATATTCAAAGACGAGTAAATGTACAAAGATAAAACTGGATTTCCAACTAACCATATCCCAGAATACTTTTTCCTTCAATTTTTTTGCTATTTATTTATTTATTTTGTTTGTATTTTTCTAGACAACATACAGTAAAAATTCCAATAGTGACGTACCTAACATAGCAGGGAACACAGACTGTTTCCCAGGTCCCTTTACAACAACAGTCCATATTATGAAAAACTAAATCTAAGACTGAGAAGTCTAATTCACTAACTCAACAACCTTGAAGGTCTCTCCATTTGAGGTAAACTAGACCGGCACGATAATGAGTGAACGCCCCGGCCACCACCAGTAGATGGAACAATTGGTGGCTGTGCCCTGCGATGTCGAACTTACCAGGCTTCCATCGCTCTGGAATCCTTGTGGCATAAACTAGTGCTCCAAGACCATAGAAAACACCCATCAAAATCTCGTACCCGGTTGTATGGAGTGCTTCAGGCGTGCCCCAAAACAGGTAGAGTTTGTGCATGATTGGGGCAACCCCGGACAAGCCCATGCCGAAGAACAGAGATGCACGGATAGTGCGGAATTCGGGATTCTGAAAGACTGGTAAGAGTGAAACCAGTATTGTGGCTATGCCCAGGACGGTTATAAAGCCCAGGTAGAGGTTGCAGAAGAAAGGGTAGCACATGAAGGAGTAGTAGACTGGCGGGTAAAAGGACGTCGAAATGAGGGCTGCAATTCCAGCATAGTCAAGCCTGAGCATGATGTAAGATAGTCGCTCGAGAGTGGCAAGAGAGAAGATGGCAAGTGCTGCTGGATAGCAAGCAAAACATGGCACCGCCCATGAACGCAAAAAATGGCCATCTTGTAATCGGTCTCACCATCAATGGTGCTATTATGTTAGCAAAATCATCCTTCAAGCTACGCTGCATCAACCAAAACATAAAAAACGGAACCATTAGCTCCACCTCCTAAGAAACAAATGAGCACTCTAGATATTACAGCTACAATGCTTTAAATAATCTTTGCTATCCAACTAAGTGCCTAACCAACCAGCAAAGGTGCATACTAACACCAGAATAAAATCAATGATATCAAGCCAATAAAAAATTAATAAGTTTTAAACTTGGAAAATGGTTAAACATTCTCACAAAGAAATTCATAGAGAAAACGTAAGTCTCCCAAGTTTAAACCCCCCATTTCATCAACAAGAGACTCAAGAAAAACACGAAATCCCAGTCCAGAGGGCTTGAGGGTAAAGTATGAACATAATCTTTGTCATACAACACGAAATCCTTTTGTAAAGGATTACACCCCCCCCCCCCCCCCCCCAAAAAAAAAAAAAAAAAAAAAGCAATTAAGTTGAAATCTTCCAAAAACGTTGTCTAGAGGAGAAAGTGGGGTACCAGGACACAGACGTCGGTGTAGTTTTTGTGGGAGAATCTCTCAGGCAAACAATTGTATAAAAGTTCCATAACATGCCAGCCTGAGGAGAGGGACGGAAGCAAATCCATCGAAGGCAATGTGGTCTTTAACTCCTTAAGTCTCTGGAGATCGGGCAGGTGGGGTAAAGAAGGCAGGCATTCTTGCAATTTATGCAGATCAGCCTTCTTCAGCATGTCCGGAACATGTTGTAGATTGTGGATATCAACAACCTTTGGAATCTTCATTGCAGTGTATATGGTCAGGGATAGGAAAAGAAAGAACCCAATTAAATGCCTGCAGAAGTTACAATCAGAACAAATTACACTTCAACACTTTCGAACTTCAAAATCAATAACTCGCCACTATAATGAGGGGAAAAAACATTGAACTACTTTAAATACGCAACATGTGAACTGTTGCAACTTCAAAGCAAAAAATCCTATAAAATCAGTTCTTACTAATCAACAATTTCCCATTAACGACCTCGCCCTTTTCAAGGAAAAGGAAAAGAAAGACCCTGATCAATACATGAAGAAGTTTTAATCAAAACGACTTACTTTAATGCTTAAGATTACAATTAGAACTCTATCAACAACTCACAACTCAAGAATTAAATAAGGGAAAAAAACCCCTGGATTATTTCACACATGCAAAATATCAAGTCCAACAACTTCAAAAGCAAGAAATCCTCTAAACTCATTGACTCCTAACCACCACTTTCCCTTGGAGCAATAATAATAGACACATGAAAATTTCTATCATGAATGTCAACCGAAATTACTATTCTGTCTCGGTTTTTTTACCCAAATAAATTATACTTTAGTTTCACGTTGCGTATAAAACTGTATTTCATGATTTTTCACTTTCTATTCCCTAAATGATCTCATCATTTTGAGAATAAAATAAGAACTTATGATGAGTCTTCAGTCCAGCAGCCGTACGTCTTGTAACTTCTTATTGGTCAATATATATTGTTATGTATATACGATGTGTTGCATTTTGGAACTTTTATTACAAGTAACATATATTAGCCGAAAATGTTACACATCACTGATGTTAGTGTTAGACATATGAAACATAATGTTATACTGCAGGACCTGTATGGCCACCAGACGTGAGATCACCTAAAAACTTAATTAGCTACCATATTGAAATTAAAAAAAAAAAAAAAGAGAGAGAGAGAGAGAGAGAGAGAGAGAGAGAGACACTGATGAGAGGACAGAATCCTTACGTCCAAACGTTTAGCGTCTCGTTGTGAATGCTAAACATGCTAAGAAGGACATGCTTTAATGGCCACTCGGATCGGTAATGCCCAATAATGTATTCATTGTCCCTCAAATACCCGGGCAATGAGTGGTATTCAACTAGCTGATACTTCACCTTCTTCCACAGCGTCTTTCCTTTTACCCTATTGCTTTCCACAGTCTCAGAAGACACTTCCAAATCCTCACATTTCTTGTTTTCAATACCCATTTTCCGTTTCTACAGCCAAAAAAACAAAATAATAATAATAATAATAGTAACCAAACATAAAGGAATATTTTTTAGGTTTTAAATGCTTATTTAAATAAATGACAGAATTTCTTTTTATTTAAGAAAATAAACATTAATAAATGATTGCTCGTAATTAATTAAAAATATATATATTAATATTAATCGATCATTCATTAATCATATTCATTACCAATTGACTTTTTAAATTAATTTTAAAAAAAAAAACAGTCATTTTGCTAATCATGCAAAACTTCACCGTTTACTAAAAAAACTTCTTAAAAATGGCATTTACTCTTTTTTTTTTTCCCCTGTTTGATTGACAAATAAAATGCAGAGCGAGAGAGAGAGAGAGGAGGAGGAAAATAAAGCAATAAACCATGTTATTGGATTTGACTTATTATTGCCCATGAACGACAGAAACACAAAAAATTCACTTAAAACAGATAATTCGTTCGGCCTCAATCAAATCTTTCTCCTCCTTTTTACTTTTTCTTGTCGAGAAAATAAAAATTTTCCTTTCTTTCTCGGCAACAAGAATAAAATTGTTGGCGGCGATGAATAAATAGGGACCACCTAAAATTCACAAAAAAAACATAAGAGAAAAACAAAAGGAAAGTACCTGAAATTGAAGAAAGACGAGCTGAGATCAAGTAAGAAAGTTGTTCTTCTTCTATTTCCACTTCCCCTTCCTCAGAAATACCGAATATACAATAACAACACGAAGAAGAAGGAAAGTTTTAAGTACAGAAACGAGGGAAAAAATAAGAAAATCGAGAAATTGTGAGGAGAAGAATCGTAGGATTCTGAGAAAATCCGAAGGAAAATATGGAGGGAAGTGGTTTGGAATTTATCCGCTAAAAAAACAAAAAATTTGATGAAGATCTTGGGAGTAGGAAGAAACCCGCAAGAAAAAATCTTAGGTTTTAACGAATTTATAAATATTATTAGAGAGAGAGAGAGAGAGAGGGAGAGATTCGGTTGGGAGATGCGGAGATGCCAAAGAAAGGCTGAGGTGATGAGGACAAGGAATAGAATGGGACGTAGAGCCGTTTTGAATGCTTTTTCATTGTCTTGTCTTTTTTTTTTTTTTAGCAAGATTTAATTATGGTTTATGAGGAAGGTAAATATTTGATGATTCCCAAAAAAATTGATTATTTTCTTTTTTATAAAGGAAATTTTTAAAGTTGTATTACCTAAAAAAAGAAATATTGTCGTCATTCTTATGAAACTCGTGTGTCAGATTTAGTGTTATTGTGATGGGATTTTATAGATATTTTGATTATAAGATATATTCATTTCTTAAAAGTCATTGTTTGATTTGTTTTCTTTTCTTTTCTTTTCTTTTTTCTTTTTTTTTTTTTTTACTAAATAAGGTTATTTTCTTTGAATTATTGACAATTATTAAGCCAAAAAAGAAAAGAATTATTGACATTTTACTATTTCTATTGTGTGTTGTATTAGCGAAGATATTTATGACTTTGGTGATCTACATGTTACATGTTTTTGATGGATTGAAAAAACTTTCATCAATTGTAGTGGTTTCAAAAAAAACTTTATGCGTGATCAAATTGACATGTCGGGGAATTTTCTTGATATCATGTCTCATTTTGTATCGTTTTCTCTGTGCTTTATCAGATTTTACTGAATGGAATCGATTTTTATCGAGTGATTTGTATTATATACCATGACATCATCCGCATTATATTTGGCATTTATAAGACCTTTTAATTAAATGAATTTTATCTTTAAAAAAAAAACTATATTGCAAATTGTATTCCCACCGCAAATTTGGCCTTTTCATTTAAGTGATAAGAGCTTTCTTTGCTGGATTTGTATAATTTTCTCCTAGTGCCAACGGCGTGTTTAAACGAAACGCTAAAAATGTATATACATTGACATATACATTTCATTTTTCTCTTTGAACAAAACTCTTCCTTCTAGCAAATATTTATTTACAAAAATACACGCTAAGAGTGTTATCTTTTTCTCATTTTTATTTTTTGTTTTTAAAGTGCTTATTTATTTATTTATTTATTTGTTTTTGTAAGTTCTCAAATTCCCTCAAAAGCAATTTAGTAATTTATAAAAAAAACAAAAGAAAACGAAACAAAAGATTTCATTAAATACGGAAAATAAATATATCCGGATTAGTCGGTAAGATATGTTTAATATATATGACTTATGAGGTTAAGATTTTAAGACCAACTTCGTCACCTCTTAAATGATATACAAACCTCGCGATATACAACAAAAACAACATGGTAACAACATTTTTATTAGTCTTTTGACTCCTGATTATAACACAATTTTTACTTGAGAAAAATAACCAACAGCGTTTTTAAAAAGAATAATAATAAATTATAACCTAAAATTTTAAATATAACAAGAAATAATATAATTGGAATTTATCATCATCTCAAATAACAAAAATATCCCTCCTCCTTACTCTCTTTCTCAACCGCTCTCTTTTATCTTTCACCTGAAACTGTGCACAAATGTCCTGTTATTAGACCTCGCCCAACCAAGCACGTCGGTCCTGTCACTGGACCTCACACTTGGGTTTTGTTGACAAAGGTGAGGGTTGGACTTGCGATCTTTGCCATGGCAACCTTGCGAAGTTGTCCATAGAAGTTGTCGCCACCGAAGAAATCATCTACTTGATAAGAAGGGACATGTATATCCGTAAATTTGTTATTCACTGAAAAAATCTAAGAAGTTACCAAAAATTTCAAGGGATCACTTGTAAATATATATTGTAATTTATCATTTTTTTAAAAATATATAATAAACTTTAAACCTCTGTTTAGAAACCATCTTAAACTCAAAATTTTCATCTCAACTTTAAACCTCTGTTTAGAAACCATCTTAAACTCAAAATTTTCATCTCAGTTTTCGTCTTTTTTTGAAAAGTGAATAAAAATTATAATTAATTTTTAAAAAATCAACCAAATCAGGTATTGTTTGGTGAATGAGTTCAAACATACTTTTTCATCTCAATTTTTGTTTTTTTCTGAAAAAATTTGTATCTTTTCTGAAAAATCAATAAAAATTTTTATCTCAAACTTATATTTTTTTAACTCAACTTTTTCGTTAAATGGTCCTTAAAAATTTCAAACTAAATTTCTTTTAGTAAACGAATTTGTAAGCTCACATCACGGTTATACGACAGCTTGCTGCCTTTATCCTCTCACGCTCTGCTCAGTACCTTGCAGAACCCCTATCATTGAAATCAGTACTGGTGGTGTTTGGCTTCATTAGGAGCGGACATCCCGTCACATCCCATCTCATCTGCCGCATTGTCCACCCTAAGGGGGTTTTGTTCTTTAACTTTTCAATTTTGTGTTCTCAGATGAAAACAAAATTTCTTCCTAACTCTGGACGGATGTTTCCGAGCTAGAAAATAAGACAACCAGAATTAAGGGGGTGTTTGGTGTCTTAGTTTGAGTTGAAATATTTTAGTTGTAATAGTAAATTTTTTTGAATTTTCAGAAAAGACAAAAAACTTTTTGAGAAAAAGATAAAAACTTTTTAGGAAAAAGACAAAAAAAAGTTTGAAATGAGTTGGAGTTGAGTTGAATGCCAAACTCCCCCTAAGAGAGTTAAGTAAAACACAAAGAACATAAGAAAACTTGTGTAAATTATTAATTTAGTTTCTAAACTTTTAATTTTATGTATATTTTGATCACTAAAGTTTTTTTCGTAGCTGAAATGTCCTTAAACTTTCAAAATATGTTGCTACAGTGTCATTTTCGTCATTTTTTGGACGGAATTTATTAATAACTTGACAAAAAAGTGTTGCTAACTACAGATTCTGTCTAAAATTTATCGAAAAAGAGTACTGTGACAACGTTTTTAATAGTTTATGATCTTTCTAGCTACAATAAAAAGAATAAACTATTAATAAAATAATTTAGTCAAAAAATAATGTTAACTAACAAACTCCGTTCAAAAATTAATGTAAAGACTATTGTAACAACATTTTAATATTTTAGAGACATTCTAACTACAAAAAAAAGTTCAAGAATCAAGGTTATATAAAATCAAAACTTCAGGAATCAATTTAACAATTTATCCGAGAAAACTTTAAGAATAATATAATAAAAGTCTAATGTTTTTGTCTCGAGGTTTTGCACGTAAATAGCGTATGTCTTTTCTTCTAAATTCAAGGAAATTTTTAGTACATTTTGAATGGGAGTTAAATTCTTTAATAAATTTGAGAGTTTATTCTAACTTTAATACAATTAAACCTTCACATTTTGGATGTTATAAGAGACCTTCCCTTTATTGTGCTTTAATATCTGAACATTAAATAATGTCTATAACTGCTGAATTGTTACATTCTTTAAGTGCTTGTTTGGATACAAAGTTCAAACTATAAGTTTGAATTAAAATTTTTGTCATTTTCTTAAAAAGTTTTTTATCTTTTCTGAAAAAGTTTTTTGTCTTATCTAAAAAATTAATAAAAATTACTATTATAACTTAAAAATCTTAACTCAAACTAATATACCAAATAAATCCTAATAAGATGTTTGAGCTTCTTCCTTGAAGTTCACGTATGACCTTAGGTAGATTTGTACGGAGACTTGTACTCGAACATGGGCTTGGGTGGACTTCTACCTTAGAATGGGCTTAGATAGATGACTTCACCTACGCATGGGCTTAGTAGGTAGACTTCTAACCTAGTTTGGCTATGGTTCAACTCATTAAT
This sequence comes from Ficus microcarpa, assembly GCA_025413485.1. Taxonomy (NCBI): domain Eukaryota; kingdom Viridiplantae; phylum Streptophyta; class Magnoliopsida; order Rosales; family Moraceae; genus Ficus; species Ficus microcarpa. The sequence goes on along the minus strand of CM046379.1, from coordinate 183,811 downwards.
CATTATCTACGAGCCTTTCTAATGGTGATAAAAATGCCCTCTAATACTCTTCTTTCTTTCTTTCTTTCTTTCTTTTATTTTTTTTTTTAATAAATTAATACTTTTCTTTCAATTATGGGTTAGTTGAGCCTACAAGACTTGTGGAGGATTATGCCGTGGGAGAGGTCATTATTTTTTAGGAGGACTCGGCGATTAAAGAAGAGGGTTCAGTTGAAGATGGTAACGCTTCAGCACTTCATGATTTTAGCAGAGGGAGGACGGTTTTAAAAATTTATCTCTTTAAAATAACTTTTTTTAGTTCCTTATAATAGTAATTACTTTTTTCTTTTTCCAACACCCAATACACGGTCGAGATCATGTACTAAGACAAGGTTAAAGTCGAGCAGAAAGATGAGGTCTATGTTGCCGATTAATACATGATCATGTTTGGATCAACTAGCTTATATCATAAAAAAAAATAAAAATAAAAAATAAAAATAAAAAGACTATCAGAAAGTACACAGTACAATAGTTTAAAAAATAATAATAATAAAGGGACATTATCGTAAAAATTCACAAATGGCCTACCATGACTCGTAGCCAAAAATAAGAGCGGTTTTCTTTTCTAAAAAAACAACTACATAAATGTGGCTTCTATTTAATGGAGATTTGTCCCACTAATGGGGAATTGGATGAAAAGGAAAGGAAACACCCATTTTTTCTTCGTAAATAAGCGAGAAAGGAGAAAATAAAGAACGAGAGTGCATATTCTCTAGGATTGGTACACGTGATAAGATGTATACTTAATTAACAGATGAATTATTTTTTAAAAATTTCTTTCTCTTTGTTTTTCATATATATCATTTCTTCATCCTTTGCTTCCCTTTTGAGTATTGTTTGCTTCATGGAAACAAACTTAAAAATAGGGCAGTTTGTTAATTTTGCCACTATTCTCTATATGGGATTGTAGGCAGGCCTGGTTTTATTCAAGGACGTACAACCACTACTGAATTTTTATTTTTTTTTAATTTTAGTCCAAAAATTCTGTAGTTTTCCCCATTGAAAATTAAAAATCAATGTTCAAACTTTACTCTTTAGTTTTCATACTTTGATGTCATTGATTTCTTAAAAACAAAAAATTGATATTTGTACGCCCCACTGAAAATTATGTTTGGCTCTGCATGCTGGGTTGGATCATCCTAAATAAAAGTATCCCTAGCCCTAGGCTTTGGTTCTGAAGATTAAGGGTCCATTTGGTAAATGAGTTTAAGTTGAAAAAGTACAGTTTTAGATGAAAATTTTTGTTGACTTTTCAGAAAAAACAAAAAATTTTTCAGAAAAAGACAAAAACTGATATGAAAAAGTACAGTTTGAACTTGTTCACCAAACAAGGCCTAATTTAATATACTATGGCTGAATTATTCCCAAAGGAAAATAATTCCCTGTCATATATATGTTCTCTCATCTAACACTCGTTTGGTGAGTTTAAGTGGCAAAACCAATATTAGCAACAACCGAAGCAAGCTTCAATTAATACCTATTATTTAGGATGTACATTTAGCACATAAGATAATAAATCACATTTTGAAGGAATTAGTGAGTTTTGTGAGTAATAACAAAATAATCATTATTAGTCAATTAAAGCTAGCTCAATTTTTGATAATTGACAATTAATGAATATGCGAGTTCTTTTTAATGTATTAAATTCTGGATTTTAGTTCCAGCGAGTAGTCAAATTGTTCAAAAACCATCACCACTTAAGAAATTGCACGAGTAACAAGTGGTGAAAAATATATCACGATGTCCACGAATTTTTTATTTTATTAAATTTTTGGTGGATGAAAAGGGATTTTAATTTAGTGATTAGAGATGAATTACTACATAATTTAATTAATATCCCTTGCATGCAAATATCACACGCACGAATTTTCTAGAAAATTACCACCTCGGTACGAAAATAATCAATTCAAGCAAAAGCAGACGTTTCATTTCTGTATTTACCCGATTGTTTCAACGTTCTTCAATCTTTTATAAATCTTTATTTATAACGAAAACGAAGTGAGCTATATAATTCAAGTACAACAAGAACATACAGATCGCGACTGATCTAGTTCATATATATATGTGTGTGTGTATATATATATATTGATCCGTTTACTTCCTTATTATAAATTAACAAGGCTCTCATAGAAACTTCCTATTTCACATCACTCCACGTAAGGTCATATAATGTAGGCTCTTGTCGGCTTCATTTCATTATCAAAAGGTGTAGTAAGACCTTTTAAAAAGGATTTTTGGAACCACTTTATGGAAAAAAAAAAAGATTTGGGTCATCTTTTTTCTTTTATGATCCTTCCTATTCTCTGTCTTTACTCTACTCGTGTTTCATGTTTTCCTCTGAGCTCAGAAAAAAAGAGTATATTTGTGGCAGCCCACTTGATCAATCACTCTGGTGTATTCATTTATGTGGCCCTATACATACATATACACATACACACACACATATATATATATATATATTGTGGGATGCTCAATTAAAGAAACAACTCCTTGCTAGAGAAAACAAAATATATGCATATTTAAATGCTTTAATTTGTGGACAAGAAGAAGGTTCACAGAAGGGGAGGTTTTCTTAGATTCACTTTAGTTTTGTATCATGCTTCACATGATTGTTTCTTCTAATTAAGTAATAATTTCAGAAACGAATCTGATTAAGTTCCTAGCAAGATTTACTTACTCAAATCTCAAGACTTCATGGAAAATCAATATATTTTGGTGTCTATGTTTTTGTTTTTTTTTTGTTTTTTTTTTTTTGTTGCAAATTTAACTTGGTGACGGGATAAGCAGTCAAAGAGAGAATTCTTGTCACTCTGTTGGATACTTGAGATAAACTTTTTGAGCTAACTTACAGTTTTATTACTCAACAATAACTACAAATCATTCTACAGAGAAAAAAACAAAGAAAACAGAAAAATAAAACCAAATGAGAGTTGTGTCAAACATCATTAGCACACGCTTTCAACTAAGAAAAAAGAAAAGAAAAGAACAAACAAACAAACAAAAAAATTACACACGCAAAAGTATAAATAAATAAAAATTCACTTCTAAAAATTTGAACTAGCAAACAATCTTTTGCTATGTTTTGATCCGTTCTTGTGACCCCAATGTTCGCAACATTTCAGCTTTCATGAGTACAAATTACACCAACAGGACTTGGCGGTGACTGAATCAATTTTGGCCTTTTCATGTGTGGCAATAGGCAAATACTCTCCTTCATCAGCTTGTAACATTTTCTCGCCCTTTCCTGTACCCCAAACAAAATGACCATACATAAAAATATTCTACCACATATTTTCAACCTTGTCACGAAAATCCAATACCCAGGTGTAAACAATATATATATATATATATATATAAGCAGTCATTTTCAATACCATATGCTCTTGCAGTTACATTTTTATTTTTTACATTATGAATGTGTCAGGTCTTGAAGCATATGTCTACAATAATTTTCTGTTTTTATGCTGCAAAATTGTTTTGCAGTCCTTTGTATTATCTGCCACCACTGATGGCCTAATAAAACTTTCATTTTTGTCACTTTCCCTTGACAAAAAAACATTTTCTCAAGTAGGAAAACTTGCTGAGAAAAGCCATGTGAGTCAAGAGGAGTACTTACTCTGCTCACTCTCTGGTGGAAACATCCCAATATCTGTTCGTCGGCATATTGGTCCGCTGCACACAGCACTGCAGCCGCTGCTATCGCCGAAGGCGGGTAGTCTATGAATTCAACCACTGCTGACAAAGAAGTAGACATGATTAGAATAGCAAGAGAGAGGTAGCTCAAGGCATAAGAAACAATAAAAATGTTGAAGATTAAAAATAACCTCGGCATGTTAGTACTATGATATGCGAGGCGTGCGAAACAACATGATTGAAGTGTTCAAATTGGATCAACCCGAAACAAGAAAGCTTCGAAACCAAGTAATGAACGAAATCAAAGGGTGTTATGGTGCGCAATCTCCATTTGAGGATGGTCATAACCATTAGCTCCATTTTTTGAATCGTTTTCGGCTTAAACAAGAATTTCGGTTCCTTCATCTGCAAATCCAATAGAAGTGGGACACTTACTTCCTCCATTTTTGCAGCCAAAGCAAGGCAAGCAACTGATAACAACTGAAAAGGCCATCCTTTCCCTTTCTGCATCAACCAAAAAAATACACCCAATAACTAACTAAAATATAACTATATATACATAAATAAAATGAAAGATTATAATTGCTAGTTACCGGCAATGTTCTTGACAGAAGAAAACGGTCCAAATAGTTCACAGAAAGATAAGCAGTTTCTGGCCTAAACTGATAGAAACCATGCACCTGAAAAGTTCAAATGAGTCTAGGAAAAATAAAGGGCAAAACTAGAATGCTCTACATATACATATATATATATATATATACATATTTACATGCCTAGACCTATTCATTACCTTTAATATCCAGTTGACTGCCTCAAGGCGATCAGAAACGACCCCGAGGTCGTTTTTGAAGCGTCGGATCATGTCAG
>CM046379.1:159172-179172 GCA_025413485.1 Ficus microcarpa | reverse complement strand
TTCAGATTGGCAATTGAAGATTAGACCCTCCATCATCCTCTTTTGATTTTCTATATTGTGGTTAAAATAACTTAACCAAGTGTGTTATAGACTTATTGTTAAGCTGCTCACCAACCAACTCAACGATTTCAATCAGCAGCTCTCATAAAAAATTCTGAAACAACTAAATGCAGAAGAAATGAGATTTTAAGACCACAATATAATTGAACTTTTCAAAAGCCCTGACAGGGAAAGAGGTATTGCACAAATGATATAAAGCAAACAAGCTGCAGCCTGATAAGTAAAACACAAGAAAAAAAAAATAGAATGAGGAAATGAGCCCAAAAAACAAAAATACAAAAAAAATACAAAAAAAAAAAAAAAAGACTTCTGGGATTAGTTCCAATAAGGTTGCATTAAGCCTAATTCCAGTCAAACAAGGGAAATAAGAGGATAACAGGCATTTCCATGGCAAAAAGACTCTGGAAAGTAAATGCCATAGGATTAATTATTGAGCCAGAAATTGGCATTTCCCTTCTATACAAATGGATTTTTCATGCTACTACGTAAAAGAAGAAAACGACTTCAGCAACCACTGGATCCTCCCAAAGCTACGTTTCCAACAGGGACATGTGAAAAGCTAATTGTTTGAAGAAAATCCAGAGTAATTGAACAACAACCAAGGTGCCTGCCTAGTGTAGCTTTCCAAATGGATTACTTACCAACTGCAAAAATTATTTGTCACCTGGATGTGCGACTTAAAACTGATGAGTTGCGATCTACTTGGAATATCTCAATCCCTAGGTTCGCCGTCGCTTGAAGATGCTCTCCTTTTGTCATATCGCTATCAAAGTTGAACGAAAAGAATTAATCAGAAAACCATATGTTATTGACCACAATCATAGGCATTCACCTTTCGTTTTTTTTTTTTTTTTTCCTTTTCTTTTTATGGACACGCATTAGCAAGTTGGTTTAGAGAAACTCCATACCTGTTTTCCAAAGGAGAACGGAACGTATTTGTACTTGATCATGTGGGATATCTGTCTCCTCATTGTCATAACAAATAGCACCATCCAGTAGAAAAGAAGTATGGGCCAGAATACAGGTACATCAAAGGCGCTAAAGAATGTCATCACGAAAGCAATGCAGAAGGCTTTTGTGATGGAATACCTTTACAAACAAAACACCGAAGTGCGGTTATTACGATTAGCCAAACTGTGTAAAAGTGCATTTTAATGCCCTGAATGTTACAAATTCAAAAAATAACTTGCTACTGTTAAGGGTGAGAACTTATGAATAGACTGGTTTTATGGTAGAAAAGAGTGGCACAACAAACGAACCAGAGAAAACTAACATAATTCTCAGACAGATAAACATGAGAAACCAAAAAAAAAAAAAAAAGCAAAATTCTTTGGAAAACATAGGGACAATGCAGACATATTAATAAACAAATCTGATCGGCTGTTTGTTTCACACTCGATTTAATGCCCAGTTGAACATTCTAACAAGCTATCAAATTGCTGAAGGAGTTATTGTGTACAGAGAAAAGAAGTGAGGATTAATGGTATTGAAAGTAACTCAAATTTGATTGAAAAATGCACTCAAATTGCTCAAGGAGCTCTTTTATTTAGCATTTTTCCTTTGAAATAACAAAGCATTTTCATTATTCCAAAGACCTAAGTTTGAGCATGTACTGAATGAATTTCTTGCGGGTCATGATCATAATACTCCCTTATCCTATATCATTCCTCTAACCTAAACATCAGCCAAAAAAGGGGAAATTTTCGCCCAAAAAAAAAAAAATGAAAGTACTTCTTTGATAATGAAACACAGAGATCTCAAAATTATCAGGAAGTATCTCCATTACAATGCACAAAAAATAAACAAATAAATAAAATTACACCCCAAAATGAAACCCCATATTTCATATAAATTTCAGACAAGTGCAAAATTAGTGAAATTTCTATTTAAAAAAAGAAAAACAAAAACAAAAACAAAAACAAGAAGCGAGCAAATTTGTAATTGAATTTCATAAATTAGCAAACTTTTTTCCAATCAAAGAGGGGAAAAAGCAAAAGGTCAAACAATGGCGAAATCGAATTGGATGGATTCATTTATTAAAAAATAAAAAATAAATAAATAAATAAATAAAGAGTACCAGAATTTGAACTCGGGGAGGCGGCGGACGAAGGGGCGGAACTCGTCGGAGCCTCTGGTGGGGAGGGTGGGACCATCGGAGAGGTCCTGGATCTCGGGGTCGACCTGAGGAGAGAGAAAGCCGATGAGGAGGTTGAGGATGTAGATCCCGAGGCCGTACGACACGATGTAGAAGCCCTGGACCAGGTACACGCGGAGAGCGTACACCACCGCCACCCCCAAGCACGCGATCCACCGCCGCAGCACGTGCGGCGTCGCCTTGTCCAGGAGGTGCTGGTACCACCGAGACACCGAGAAGCTCCACCGCGAAAACGCCGCCGCCGGGGACGACGACAACGCCGCCGCGGATGATGATGATGATTGTTCCTCCGCCGCCGCGGCGAGACCGACGCCCGCCGCTCCGCTGTCCATCTTGGGGCCCACAACTGGTTTCTGATTCTCTCTCTTTCTCTCTCTTGGTTGGCTAATTGCGAGTTTAGAGGACTTTCTCTCTCTTCTATGTGATGGCAAGCGAAGAAAAGCAGCAGAAGAAGGGGACGCTTCAAATAGTGAAATGGCTGTCTGTCGTTTAATGGAGGAGGAGACCTCAGTTTCCGGTCCCGCTCCGAACCTGGTTCTTGTCGAGTCAACGTCTTGGGCCCATTTCCAGTTTTCATTGGGCCGATTTGGGTTCTCTACGGGCCTTCTTTCAAGATTTGGGCCCGGAGTGAAGGGGCTTGAATTCGGTTGGTGATTGCACCTTAATAACACAAACACAAATTTAAACACAAATTTGAAGGCCATCACCTTAAAAATTAATATTAAATTAATATGATACAAAATTAAAATAAATTAAATTAAATTTTATATCATGTTAATCAATATCAGAGAATTTATGTCATAGTGATTAATAAATAAAAAAATATTATTATTTAGGTAATTATCTCAATTAAAGACCCGTTTTGGGTCATATTTGAAGACAGTGTTTTAGAGATTAAAGATATTTTGAGTTTTAAAAATGTGATTTTGATGAAAATAAACTGTTTAGAGTGAAAAAGTATAAAAAATTAAAATATATTTGGAAAAAAATTAATAATATGAATTTTATTTTATTCCTCTAGAAGTTTTATGCGATTTGAAAAAAAAAATCATCTCATTTGAATTTAAAATGATAAAATTATGAACTTTTAAAATTTGAGTTTTTTAAAAATGTTTGAAAAAATGAATAGGAAAATTAGAGGAAAATAACACCAAAAAAAAAAAACTTTTAAAAAGCATGTTTCTAAATATGTTCCCAAACGGGGGCCTAAAGCTTTTGAATCGCTTTGAGACAAGTATTTCATACTTAGCATTCATTTGGATAATAGTATTAGAATGTTTACTCAATTTGAATGATTTGATATAAATATAAAATTTTAATCATGAATTCAGATAAAAATGTATATTTAGATAGTTTTTGTGAAAAAGAAATCATAATGATGTAAAGGTGGAAAATTGTGCGGCATGAATTTTGAAAAAGTGAAAATTAAATATTTACATTTTAGTTAAATAGTTATGAAATAGTAAAGTATTCAAATGCTTGTATTAGATCAGTTGTACAACCAAATGCATATGAAAATAAAAACATTACATATGAATCAAATACCAAAATGAGTAGGTGATCAAAACGAATGCTAATTATTTTTCCACTTTTTATTATTTCTTGCAAACATACAGCCTTCTAGAGTTATAAAGTCAATATTACCCTATAGTAAAATCAACGATGGACTTTGGTATTCAGTGATTAACTGTGATTCATCATTGATGAACTATGATATATCAAAATTGATCACGTATTTTCAAATTGTCCCTAAAAAATATAGGTTCTCTCAATTTGCTCATTAGAGTTTAAAATATTATATTATTGACATCTAAGCTTATTATATGTTTCATTATTGGTCTATTTCAAACAGAATCAGAAGGGGAAAAAAATGATGAAGGGGAATGTATGAGTCTCAAAAGATGGATGGATGAAGGCTAATTTAGCAAAATGAATGTTAGGTGATTGATTGTGCGAGTGAATTGTTATTGAACTGAATTCATATTATTTAACTAATCTAAAATTATGGTTTCCATATGTTGAATCAATTAGGTAAGGGAGCGTCTATTTACACTCCTTAATTTACTTTTCCCACCCTTTTTTCAAATTACCCTACAATTAAATTTTAAATATCAATTATTTCTTGTTACATCTCTCTTAGTATTCCAAAAAAGTCCCTACAACAAAGTTTTAGTTTTTATCTTTTTTTCACCCACTCACCATCAAATGACCCTCTATTTTTTCAAAATAATTTTTTTATCAGTTTGGCTACTCTTCTTCTTTTTCTTCTTAGAAATAGGACATTAATTTCTCTAATGGGTTAATGCGATTTATGATCTCATTTCTCTTCGGCTCGATTTCTTCCCCGATCATAGTAGGTACCCACCAGCCAATAGGTCCAACCCTATTCGTCATTTTCTTCCCTTGGATGGTTCTTTGTCTTTTCTTATCAAGGCGTTTAAGGGGTTTATGTGTTGTTGCCCAAATTCATGTCGAAGTAAGAAGAAGAAGAAGAAGAAGAGCAACCAAAGGTTGTTTAAAAAAATAGAGGGCCATTTATTGATGAGTGGGTGGGTGGAAAAAAGGATTAAAATTGGGACATTATTGTTGGGATTTTTTTGGAATATTAAGAGTGGTGTAATAAGTAGTAGTTGATATTTAAAATTTAATTCTTGGATAATTTAAATAGAGGGTTGGAAAAGTAGAATGAGGAGTGTTAACTGACACCCCCATTAAGTGATTGAATCCACTTCAATTCACTCACTCAATCAACCATCAACATTCGTTTTACCAAATGACCTCATATTTGTGCTTCATTTCGTCATTTTTTTTATCGCCGAGGGATCAATATTAAAACATTTGATAAACTCAAAGTATAAACCTTGTAACATTTGAAGTTTTAAAAGAAAAAATGAAACAACACTTATTGTTCAACGTTAAAATTGAAAGTAACTCTTCAAAAATGAACATAAATACATGAACAAAAATTATGATAAAATGGCGGCAAACTAAAAAAATAAATGATAAGATTTTAAAATGTTTTAAAATAAATAATAATAAATAAAAAATTTACTAAGTTTATAATTTACTTTTTGGTAGAAGTTTATTATCTACTTACTCCAAATACTTATTGCTGCCATTAATTAAAATACAAATAGGAAAAGTTTGTGGTAAAGCCTCTTTCATGTACCTTACTGATAAAGTTTATTTTTAAACCATTTAGATATACTCTAACAGCTGAAATGTTGTTTATGTATAATAGTTACTATGCATTTAACCTCATAATAATACAGGCTACGAAATTAAAAAAAAAAAAAAAATTTAAAGACATGATGTTGTCGAGAGTTTCTTGAAGTTGGGGCGGGTTGTGGGGGGATTGTTGACGAACAAGAAGGGCTGGATCTAGTGGGGGTCTATCGTCAAGATGGGGGCTGGATCTAGTTGGTTCATTAGGGATTTCCGCGGGGGGGGGGGGGGCCTTGTTGTCTGGAATGTCGACAAGACGTTGCCAATAGAGCTTCGATCAGGGGTGGGGGCGCTTTGTGTGGTTGCCTAGAAAAATGGGGGTGGTCGCCTGGGAAAAGGCAATTTCCGAAGGTGTGGGGGATTGTAGATCGAAGGTGGTGCTCGCAGGTTGTCGGAGGGGGGGGGGGGACGGTGGAAGGTTGGTGGGGGAGTTCCATTGGAATTGTTGGGATTTTTTTTTCTTTGAATTTTTTTTTAAATTTCTTAGTATATAATTCTATGTGGTAAGTTGCATTGCAATTATTATGCACAAACAAGAGTTAGCCGTTGAAATCCATCAAACAACATAAAAAATATAAAAAATATGCTATACTGATAATAAATATAAGTGGGGTTATACCACACCTTTACCTGTAAAAATGTATGTGGAATTTAATTTTACCATTAATAGTCCGTTTTATTATGAAATTGAAATGCTCCCCCTTTTTGCGTCATGCAGTAATACGAGCAAACTTCCGTACGATCCTGACGTTGGCATCATTCATAGCCAGAAGAATATCCATACATAGATATAACCAGGAAGTTCTGATTGAATCCCGCGAAAATTAACAATTCTTTTTTTTTTTTTAATCTTTTTTCTTTTTTGGCTAATAAACCAAGAAAATTACATCATCAAGGAGAGGCACATTTTGTCCTTGACTGGGTAAAAATTTGGTCTTGGGATCTGAGGGAAAGCCCATCTGGGTCACTGAAATCTGTCTTCTTCCTCAGCTAAATTAAGAGATCGAATCTAGTTTCTGTATGTTTCCCCACATTTCTTCATTTCATCTCTGGATCTCCATCTTTATGTCTTTGTTTATGTTTATGCGCTTAAATTATGACACCAACTAGTAATGCTGTTCATGGGTATTCTACAATGTCAATTTTTTGTTTTTGTTTTGCATTCAGAAACGATTCTTGCCCAGATCTTAACATCACTGTGAAATGCATTGTAGCAATCAATATTTGAAGGATGAATTTCTGGGCTATGTTTTTTCAATTAATCTTGCAGACAAAACAGGTTTATTTTGGCCTTAGTGGTTCTTTGTACGGGAATGATAATGATAATGATTTTCATGATGCAATCTAAGATGGTAATTTTCATTATTAACAGGATTATAGTAAGGAGTTTTGTTGGTCAGTGACCCTTTAATAGATCAGAGAGAAATACGGCAAGTTTAAAAGGCGTGAGGTGGTGAAGAGTATGATTAGCTTGCAATCTTCTTTCTCATTATGGTGGAATTTTGCAGCGACTGAAATTGGACGCTCACATTGAGGGTGAACTGTTATAAATTTTGCGTGTGTGCTTGTTTGTTTTTCTTTTATGTTATTACTATTGATATTAAAGGATTTGGGCATGCTTAATCTGTAACAAAGCTTCGATGTGAAAAGATGGAGCATTTTCTTGTCCTTGCCTTCTTGCCTTCTTGTCTTTTTAAGTTTTAAGTCTCTAGTTAGCTACTTGTTTTCTATTTATTGGCAGTAATACATCATGCTCTACTAGCAAGTGTCTTTATTAGTTTTAAGATCTATGTTTCATTGGCAGAATGGAGTCCAAATCTACTAACCCATCGTCTCAGCCTTCTGCTAAAGCTTCTGATGATGTTCAACATTCTGATTCTGTCTCTGGAGAAGATGATAATAACGATAATCGTGAGTTAGCATCCACACCAACTCCGCCTACAACTTCATCTTGGGCACTGAAACTACAGCAGTCCTTGGGAGCAATTCAAGATAGTCAAATTGGAACCAGTGGAATGTCGGCGTTTTCCCGTCTTACAAGAGGGTTTGGTTCACAGATGTCTACAGTGGATTCTCCACAAGATAAGGACGTTAAAGGCAGTACAGAGAATCAGCAGTTTGGTGTTCTTGAATCATTTAAAAAAGGTTTAGTTGATTCCTCTCGGAGCGCGGTGAAGGCTATGCAGGTTAAAGCACGTCATATAGTCTCTCAAAACAAACGGAGATACCAGGTAGTTACCACTTTCTAACTTTTACTTCACTTGTCTTCGTGATCTTGAAACAAGATATTCAAATTTTGTCTGCCAATGCATGTTCTAGGATGTGTTTGTTTTTCGAGACATAATTCAAATATTTTATCACAAAACAAAGCACGGGTATTTTCTGTGTGTTTGTTTTCTCTTTTTGATGCAGTCTTCTAAAACATAACAAGAATGTAATTAATGTATTCATCTCGTGCATCTCCTTTACTAAAGATCTTGTCATTGTTCCGTATAAACGTTTTTTCTTTCTTTCTTGAGAGAACAATAATTTCACCTTCACAATATAAATGTCTCATGTCACTTACAGGATGGGGGTTTTGATTTAGATATGACATATATTACCGAGAACATAATCGCAATGGGTTTCCCAGCTGGTAGTTTAACCTCTGGTTTTTTCGGATATCTTGAGGTAAGATTTTACATCATTTTCAATTGAAATTAAATTCTCTATGCTGTTTTAGACAAATTATTAATGTCAAAAACATTGTTGCAGGGTTTCTATCGAAATCACATGGAGGAAGTAATCATATTTTTTGAAACTCACCACAAGGTAGGATCAAGCGTTCCACTTATTTTTTTTCTTTTATCAGAATTTAGAATCTAGTTTATGGTTTTTTCTTTTCTTGGGCTCATCTCTGATCCACGTTTCTATCTATCATGTGTTGAAACTCTTTATATCTGAAGTGTACTTATTGTGCAGGGAAAATACAAAGTATACAACCTTTGTTCAGAGAGGTTGTATGATGCTTCACTATTTGAAGGAAAGGTGTGTTTTCCATTTTTAGGTCCAGCTTAATCTTCGTAATGAAAATGTTTGTAACGGTGGATTCTAAGATTTAAGGTGTTGCCCGTGGTATTAATTGCATCATATTCAACTCCAAAGGTACAGATTACCAAAAGAGTTTAAAAAAAAAAAAAAAAGGAAAAAGAATCTCCATTAGATTGTTATTTCACTAAATCACCAAGTTGTCTCTTCCATGATTTGCTAGTTTGGGAAATATAATCAAACGTTCGCAATGTCCTCGTTATTCAAATTTCTATTGATAATCCCATATGATGTAATGCCCTCAGGTTGCAAGTTTCCCATTTGATGACCATAATTGCCCCCCAGTCGAGCTCATAACATCATTCTGTCAAAGTGCATTTGCTTGGTTAAAGGAGGATATCCAAAATGTTGTAGTTGTTCATTGTAAAGCTGGTATGGCAAGAACGGGGTTGATGATATGTAGTCTTCTCTTATTCCTTAAGGTAAATTATTATGGCCAACACCATCAAGATTTTGGCGTCTTTTTTTGGTTTTAATCTTTTATTTTAATTCCATATGTCTCTGCTTTCATTCTTTTTTTCGTTTTAATCTTTTATTTTAATTCCATATGTCTCTGCTTTCATCCTTAACCTTTAATATTTTGTTTCGTTTGATATTTATTTTTTCTTTTTCATTTCTGCAGTTTTTCCCGACAGCTGATGAGGCTATTGATTACTACAACCAGAAAAGATGTGTAGATGGGAAGGCTCTGATTCTCCCAAGTCAGATTGTAAGTCGGCTGACAATTAAAATGCATCTCTTACAACTAGGTATTTTTTGCATAACTCTGATTAGCCATTGTTCTTTGTTTTCTAGAGGTATGTCAAATATTTCGAGCATGTCTTGACAGACTTCAAAGGAGAATATCAACCTGGTCGAAGGTATAATTCTTTTACAGCTTTTTCAGAATTTGTTATTTGACCCTCCAGGAAGGTACTGAAAATTATAATATGGTACAGATGCATGCTTAGGGGATTTCGGCTTCACAAATGCCCCTACTGGATTAGGCCTTCTATTACAATCTCTAATCACAATGGTAAGCTCGGCCTTTTTGTTTCCCTGATCACCTTCATCCTTGACTATTAATACCATGAATCCACCGCCACACAACTTGGATCTTCATAATCTATGAATCTACCATTCTGATGAGGTTGGTTTTTTTGCTGCCCTGGAGAAGACTTGTTTCGTCTTATGCGGGTGTCTATTTGTCTGTATGAAATTGCTTCTTTCCGGTGATGATAGATTTTAGACTTCATATGTTAGTGCTTTGTTGCTTGTCTTGAGGTTTATGTGAATGGAGTTTCAGGAAAGCAGTATGAATTAAATAATCAAAATTTGAGTTTTTGGTAGTGAATATTTCAATGCTTGTGTGTTCGTTTCACTAAATTATACATTTGCGCCCTTTAACACTCTGATCCTGTTTGTTGTGATTCCGGTTATTCATTCATGTGAATTTCCTGTATCTCCCAGAAAATTGAACACTTTCTGGTTTTGTAAGGCCATAAGCTGTGCTGTTCTTCTTTCACGTTTCTTGTCAATAATTACCTGTGTTTTAGAATGTATTAAAAGAACTGCTTTTCCTAATTTACAGGAATTTTGTTCACCACGAGAAAGCATCCCAAAACAAAGGATCTAATGGTAAGCATCTATCAAAGTTAGTTGTCCTTGCTGCATTTTTGGTCAGTTTTCTGTTAGTTTGATCATTTGATCAATGTCGAAATGCGGGCTATTTTACTTTTGGCGTTGAGCTGACCAACTCATTTGTGCAGCCAGAAGATTTCTGGATCAAAACGGCTAGAAAAGGGATCGTGGTTTTTGCTCTCCCTGGAGAACCCGGTCTTACAGAGTTGGTGGGGGACTTTAAAATCCATTTTCATGACCGGCAAGGAGATTTTTACTGGTTTGTAGTCCCTCTTTTCTCCTTATAAATCCTATAGGCAGTTATATATGAGTCTGACCCCACAAGATGGTACCTTCAATTTTGAATCCTTCTGAGAATGTAGCCTCTTGCACCTTTATGGCATTACTATTTTCATTTAAGCATGTGAAAAGACACTGCCAAATGGTTAATTCTGGTTTTTTGATCGCTTTTCAGTTGGTTGAATACAACAATGACACAGAACAGAACGATCTTAGACAACTCCGAGCTTGATGGTTTTGACAAGGTATGATGACGTGAACTTACCTCTAATATTACTTGATTGCTACAATTTCATCGAAGTTAAAGACATATTAACGTAGGACAGTAGAAAAGAAAGAGAATAGTGAGAGAAATAGAAAAAGAAGAACTAGAGAAAGAGTAAAGAATTTAGAGAGAGAAGAGGATCGAGAGAGAGTTGCAAAATTTTCAGTTTCAAACTCAAAACAAAATATTAAGAAACTAGGCTTACAACTAATTTATATTTTATTATGTCGATCTTTCTCATACATTCTTCATGACATATTCTCCCTTTTCCATACTATCATTTCCCTCTTGTTGGTTTTGAAAAGCCTTCGCTTGTGGTTGGCAGAGGAAACTGCCTGCTCCAGGGTTTCAGGTTGAAATTGTGATGATAGACTATGACGGTACTTTGCCTACAAGGCTTAAAGCTGGCTCTGCAACCAATAAATCCAACAGTAGGTCTAGTTCAGCTCCGGGATCAACTGTTGGAAGTGAAGCTAATTCCAAGAAGAAACAAGCCTCTCAGAGTGAAGACAATGATGATGTGTTTTCGGATAGCGATGGTGAGGAAAAAGGAGCTCCCAACCGTAAGGCTGGTATAGCTACTTCTGGAGCTGAACATGTTCATCAATCAAAAACTACAGCAGAACAAACTGAAAATTTAGCCCACAAAACTGAACAGTTATCACTCAGAAGCGAGAGACATTCACAGGCGAATGTGTTGCAAGAAGCGACTATTGATGTGGTTAGAAAAACTGACTCCGGCAATGAGGCCCTTCCTAAGCTAGATTCAGCTGGGGTGAGTGATATAAAGGCAATGGCCGCTGATGCTTCGGTTTTCACTTTTGGGGATGATGAAGAATTTGAGAGTGATTAAAGTGTCTGGTTTCCCAATTTCTTGGAACCGTGTCCCAAAGAATTGTATACAAGCCTCTTAAACACACGATAACCTTCTGGAAATTGGGATGAGATGTCAGTTCATTGTTTTTCTATTTCTCTAATTCTATTCTTTGTTTACATTTTTACCTTATACGTTCGACTCGTGCATCCCTTTATTCTTTATTCGTGTTCCCTTTGTTATTTGTCGTGGTTCTTTTTTGCACTGTGCAAAAGGCAATACAAGGTTCTACTCGTTAAAACTTTTATACATCGTCGTAGGCATTTGTTTGTACTTTATTGTTTATTCATCTTTTTTCCCCCCCTATAAACGACAACAAAGGGAGATGTCATTTTGTGCGGAGTTCCTTCTAATCTTGGGAAATGAAAGTTTGGGTAATATATCAACAGCAGTCTTGAAAATTGAAAGCAGGATTTGTCTTTAATGTCAAATGTTCTTCGCAACAGTAGAAATATCTTCCATAACAAAATGAGGTCAACTCTCGTGGGGGTTAATCTTTTAGACGGCATGTCGTCTCCCAAATGGCAACAGATGAACCCAAGACAAAAGGTTCTGGTTTGCACTTATCGGGAGAAAAAAATTATTGTTCAGGGAAAAAACTACACAAGTAATCCGCAATGATGGTATCCTTCGGCGAGATTTTTACCAAAACGACATATTTCTTAGTTGCTGAAACTACAGCAACCCTCGAAGAGAAAAAGGTTTATTTACTAAAGATTGACTTTCCCAAGTTCTGTCTGTAAATGGTTTCTATCAAACTTTTGCTTTCGTTTTTCCCTAGTAATGACAAGTTGACAACAATTTCACAACAAGTGAAACAGTTGGAAATATCATCAGAAACGACAACAAATTATCGGACAACATATAGGACTTGTTTTTACGAGTATAACGTTACAAAAATTTGTTGGAAAATAAATTATGCTCATATGAGACGCAAAAGAAAACAAAATTGCAAAACATAATTATATATATATTTTTTTTAAATCCCTTCAACTGCTACATCAAATAATTCGTTCAGACTCTGAGTTCTCTAATAATTTCCGTTTGCCTCTTTTCCTTCGATTTGTCCTAGCTATCCCTTGAACTCCAAGGCGAAATGTGCACCTGTACTTGACAGAAAAACTAATTCAGATATGTCACTCAAATTCTGCACCATTTCTCCAGTTGACCGGAAGCCAAACCATAAGAAACAGAGCAGAGAACAGTGTGGCTGGCGTCCTCAACACAACCTGGAAATTTCGTCTTTCCACTACGTTGTTGAGCAGTCATACTGACTTAGAAAGAAAACATATGAATGTATGGGCCACGTACGCTTCATAACGATCCGAGGTACCACCTAATGCCGTTTCTTTTTCCCTTTCTTGTCTTTTCGGTGCTTGGACACCTTTCTATTCAACCTGGATATTTCAGTATCCTTGGCTTTCCGTTCTTTCTTTGCTACCTCAATCTCTTCAAGTTGATCACTACACTCATTTTGGTCTGTCATTGTCTCCTCTTTAATGTTCTCATCTGTTTTCAGTATTTTCCCTTTCTTGTCCTTTCGGTGCTTGGACGCCTTTCCACTTTCCCCTGATATTTCAGAATCCCTGGCCTTCTGTTTTTTCTTCACTACCTCAATCTCTTCAAGTTGATCTTGGTCTGACATAGTCTCCTCTTTAACGTTCTCATCTATTTTCAGTTTTTTGGATCCATTTGATATCTCCTCAACAGGATCAGCTCTCTTCCTAGACACGTCTCCCCCAAGGTCATCACCGTGCACCATTTTACGAACATAAATACCACAAGTTTTACCGTTGCTGAGTTTCAATGGAATAAGTTTCTGGGGCCGTCCAAATGAATCCTAGCATAACATTCATCATTAGATAATTTGCATATTATTCAATCACAAAATAAAATTACACTTCTCTCCTATCATATGTTGCTGCCATGACAAAATATAAATTTACAAATAATGAAACTATAATTGATGCACAATATGCCTGTGAAGGCAAAAGAATTTCCATGTCCTGACTAAAAGGGAACCAAAAAGATATGAGATCTGCTGTCCCCTTATGCTGTCCCAACTGTTGTCCCACTTGTAAAATTTTGCCAAGTTTCCTTAGGGTAAACTCCTAGTCAAACTTGTTTATCATTATTTTTAATAATATATTAAAATACATCGACAAGAAATGCAGTTAATGGGACTAGATCCTTGGGAGAAAACCCAGCACACCAAGTATTGGGCAATATAATTGACAAAATGGATTGAATTATTTCGACATCACTAGAATGCAAGTCGATGGGTTTCTCTCCATTATTGGGGTGATTTGGTTTCTGAAATCAATTAACTATAGAACACATGTGAATAATTCTTTTGGCAACCATATTTTCAAACCAAGTGAAAACTTGCTTTTGGGTCCAACTCCAAAATCTGTTGTTTTCGATTTGTTTTAAATAGCTCAGGGCAAAGTTGAACTGAGTTGTCTTCCCTGTTTCAGCAACATCTTCGTTCCTCAGCCTCATTTGGGTCAATCTGATCATTTCTGATGCTGATGTTTCTGGCTTCATCGTCACTGGATATAGACAAGGACAAAAATAGGGCTTCCATGGCCGATTTTCAATGAATCTCTTATTTGGATTTTCTTTTTTCTATCTAATAGGTCTTCGTGTTTCCAGCCTACTCAAAATATTGTATTTTTGGTTTTCACTAGTATTATTCTGCTAAGATTTCCATCACAAAACAAGGTATAATAGGAAATTACCTCAGAGACATATGGTTGTATTTCACAAATTTGATAGTGTGACAGCATATGGAGACAGCAGATCTCCTCTCAATCAGAAAGGCAGAAAAAATAGCAAGCAGATAAATTGCGTTTTTATTTCCAATGGTCAGAGGAAGATTCTAGATTCGTGAAAAGGAAAGATAACAAATATGGTGTGTACCTTTTCTTTGGTTCCTCTAACATCTTCGTATGCTTGTTCTGCTTCCTGGGAATTCTTAAAGATAGCATGGGCGGAATATTTATTTCCTCGAAATTTCCAAGATGGCTGCAGAAATCATCCAATACATTAATAACTTTACGAAGGGAAGAGTTAAATAATACTGGGTAAAATCTATAGAAACGATCAATAGCTCCAAACACGCACAAGTGAATAACTCAATTTGTGAACAATTCAAAACATCGTGACATAGTGACAATAATTAGCAGGGCTCAGTATCTCATCTTTGATCATTTCCGGTAAAAATGTTTTTCCATGAGAAACTCAAAAAGCTGAATCTGGGCATTCCATAGAAAATATAGGGAAGCTAAAAGAGTGTGCTCAACCTTGAGTTCGATTGTAAAGTCTCCGGGCATAACCTTTAGCAATTCTTCACTAGGCACATACACAGGTATCCTGTGAAGAAATAGCTTTGACGTGTCACATTCACGTACCTACAGTTTAAAAAACAAATAGAGGATTTAGCAAAGATTGCATTAACAGAAACAAGAAATTTAGAATAAACAAAAGCTAACTCACGTCCACTTCAGTCAAGGGAATAGTATCCTCAACTTGATTCTTTAACCTAGCAATAACAAGTTTCATGGCAGCACAAGCATCATCCAAACAATTATGTGGTGAATCCTCCTTACGTAATTCGTAGCCCAACAAAGACTGAGTCAAAAGAAGATAGATAGAACAGTCAGAACTTAGAATTACTTCTAAAGGTTAAAAGTGGGGGCTTACATTCGCATTCTACGATGATGCAAGATGATAGTAACCATAGAAAAAGACCTAATGAAAATACACTACAAGTAGAAACCACGGAAAAAGACCACAAGTCGGAAGAGCAAGAATTGGGTAGTCCACAAGACTTTCTAAAACATCATCTAACAACCTAAAATAAATGGATAAGATGTACTCCAACAGTGAGACAATTAAGATTGGATAAATAGAGTTAATAATAACATTTACATAAAAGTAAACAAAAGAAAATTAATTCAAAGATTACAGATTGCTAGTTGAAACAACTTAATGATTTAACTTGCCTTGCATAAATTACTCAAAGAAGGTCTTCTATTAATAGGTGCATCTGAATATTTGAAAATAAATGAGGTATCGATCACCCATGTATGGTCTATCTTCAATGCTGATCTCGCGAAACACAGAAAAGATGGGAAAATTAGTAGAAGCAACAGAGATTCAAAATGTATTTAAATTGCGTTTAAAGGCAAAAGAAAATTTCAGCAGCAACTAGTTCCACTAACCATTTAGATCATTACTTAGGCTGTGGCCAACTAAAATTTTTCCCTTCAACAACAATTTCCTCATTGATTGCTACATAATGCACCAAACTGCTTCAGATAAAGAACCGTAATACTTAATAGGCATTTATCAAAACCTACAAAACAATCCCCCCACACCTGCACATCTGCCAACGAGCACGTAACTCCCTCCAGATCTGCCGCGGTAATGCCAGTAATCTCAGTTCTATAATCTGCAACTGCTTTATTAGGGCGTACAATTTCATCCAATTTGACCTGAAAATCCAAAGTTCAAAATTAAACATTCAAAGGGCACCCTTGACAGGTCTAGAAACACCAAACAAATATAGCATTCAGAGTTTGTAAGACTTCACTCATTTCAGCTAAAGCTAACAACCTCGGGAAACTTGGCAGATCCCAAGTAATTCGTAACAGGATTCAACTGAGTTAGTTCATAAAAGACCAGAACCAAGCCACATGGTTACCTTTAGATTGTGATTCACAACGCACACCTTCACTAATGCTTCAGTTCCATCTACACACAAAACCATCTCACAGTCAACAGCAAGAATTCTGTCTGATCTCATCACCTTGGACTTTTTACCAAGCTCTGTAACGACCCAATCCTAATTCACCATTCCACAAGTTAATAGGAAGACATAGGTGAATTGAAAGATAAATAGAATACACAATTGATCCTCCTTCAGGGTGTAGTAGGTTGAGCAATTTACAAAAACGATAATCACGAGAATTTGCAATCTTAAAAGGATAAATCATCATCTTAGATGTCTCTGTAAAGACCAAGAATACTGTATAAAACATGTATTTGGCTAAGTTGAGTTGTATATTTTGACCACGAGACAGCATAAGTAACATAAACACAATCTGAGTAAGTAAGTACAGAAAGGTTAAAATAATCACTTACCGGACCACTTGAAGGGAATGAATATTCTAAGGGATATAGCGGGTGTTCAAGAGTTAAGCGAACCAGCCTCTGTACTGCCACCGTCACAGGTTAAAAAGACTTGCAGATTACAACAAAGTTAATACGATAAGATAGAGCTAGCAATTTACATTGCAACTTAGACACCAATACAAGCTGAAAATCTCAAAGACAACATGCAACTGATGCAGGGGAAGCATAACAAGAGCCATTTTAAAAAAAAAGGATAAATCTTCCCAAAACCCATTGATTCACTTAGGATCCCAAAAAATAAGCCATCTACTAACCAGTTGCTTCACTCATGAATGCCAAGAAAATGGGGACAAAGCACAAGGTTTCTTCATAGAAACTCGTGCTTTTTATCCCTATTGTCCTGCCAGTCATGAGTGAATCATTATGCCCTGTTTTCCAGTATTCTAAGTGACTCAAATTCTTATTTTGTTTTTCATACAACAATTCTATTCAAGTAATAATTTTATAACAACCCCTTAAATTATTAAGGGGGATAAAAGAAC
Source organism: Ficus microcarpa (assembly GCA_025413485.1). Lineage (NCBI taxonomy): Eukaryota > Viridiplantae > Streptophyta > Magnoliopsida > Rosales > Moraceae > Ficus > Ficus microcarpa. The sequence goes on along the minus strand of CM046379.1, from coordinate 161,926 downwards.
TATAGAAGTGACTTTAAATGAGAGCTTTAGAAAATTAAACGGAAATATATATATATATATATATATCTCATACAAATTGAACCACAAGAAATGAATCTCAACAATTACCAAAACTCTCACCTGCTCAGGAGACTCATCATCCAGCGAGCCCGTAACTTGTTGAACCATGTTGCGTTTTGAACAAGATTGGATTACCTTAGCCAAGAACTGAAGCAAGAAAGAGCAAGACACAATAGTCATCATCTTAATAGCATAAAAATGTTAGAGCGAACAAAAGCCAAAATTCTGCATGAACATGAGAGCCCTCTCAGCCTTTAGGGACCGTTTGGATCATAGGTTCAAACTCACAATTCAAATAGTAAATTCAAATTAATGCGATATAAAACATTATTATAGAAAGCAAAACAAAAAAAGTTTGAAAAGCGGTTTTAAAACGGGGTGTAAAACAGGAGCTTAATAACTAACAAGAGTGTACATTACCTGTAAATGATCCTCTTTATCAAACGTCTTCAGAAAAGCAATCAAGACGCTATTGGACCGCCTGGCCGGATCACTCAAACTAGCCCCAATCTTCTTATCATAAAAATTCAAAAACTCCTTCCAATCTCCTTTACTACCTTTCCATCCTCTTTTCTGGACCAACTTCACAATCTCAACAAGGGCCTATCAAATGGAAGCATCCAATGAAAATGAGATTCGGCACACACACACACACACACACACACATATATATATATATGAAACAATATATATATAATACATCATTGATAATAATTAAAAAATACAAACTTTCCACCACAACAAGCAAAACACAAATAAGAAATTTCAAATTTCCCCCAAATACAGAGAAAGGTCCTCCCTTGCTTTCCAGATTCCTCACCCCTAACTTCTTTCCAACTCACCAAACACTGCCTTATAGACGCCATTATTTTTCCGCAGAGGTTCTACTCTACAAATGAAGGTTAACAAATTTGATGTTTCTAAAGAATTCAACAAACAAAGGCTTTACCTTTTTCTCTGTGGTAGCGAGTAGGTCGTCCATGGGAGATTCTTCTGGAGAGACCCAAAGCAGAGAGAACAGAAGAAGAATAATTGGAGAAGTGAAGCCTGAGAAAGTGGCTTTGGAAGCGGCAGTTAAACGATGCAGGGTTTTTAGGGCTTTAATATCAGAAAACTACATGTCGTTTAAAATGCAAGTAAAAAAACAGGTGTTTATCTTTCCCTCTTTTTTCTTTTTTAGGGCTTTAATATCAGAAAACTACATGTCGTTTTAAAAAGCAAGTGAAAAAACAAGTTTTTTTTTATTTTTCTTTTATTTTTCTTTTTTTTTTAAATGAAAAACAAGTATATTTCACATCATTTATTATACGCTTAAAAAGAAAATATCTTTTTTTTTTAAGTAAAAAAATATCATTCGTTGTAGAAGCACCACTTTACTTTATATTGTTGATTATTTATAGGACTTGTCGTTTCTACAGTAATTATATTTTTGGTTTATTTATAGGAGGTGCGTTTCTCCTTTAATTTATGTTGTTATTAACCGACACAGTGAATAATGGATTTTAATGTCGTATAAAAATTTGTTGTCGTTAATAAACGATATACAGCATGCTTTGATTCGTAGCTTTGGCTTTGCGGCTCATTTAAAAATGAAATTATTTTCGTTTCAAATCTATTTCGTAAAATAACGTTTTCATATTCAAAATTTTCCTTTTCTTCTATTTCAAGTATTAAAATTCCTTAATTTTTTATTTTTATCCCCTATGAAATGCATTTTGCCCGGTGCGTTCATAATTAATGAAAAGAGGAGCAATCGTAAATCCATATCTATTAGAATGGAGAAAAAAGTTTACTGTTTTCGTCCAAAACGTGCGTTTTGGACTGTGTGGCTGACGCATGGAGGCAGAGGGAGGGGGGGGAGAGAGAGAGAGAGAGATTTTTTTTTTTTTTTTTTTTTCTCTTTATGTGATGCTGACACACGGAGAAAAAATCTAACAGTATCTAAGAAGTGTCAATACTTCTTACTATTTGAATCGAGGCTTTTTTTTTTCTTTCTTTCTTTCTTTCTCTTGATTTTGTGGGTTTTGCCTTTTCTTGTTTTTTTGCACTTTCTTTTTTTTTCTCTTTTCCTTTTTTACTTTTTTTTTTAAATCTTATATACTTTTAGTTTTAATTTTTTATAACAAAATATTTTTATCATAAAATAATTTTCTTTAAATATTGTCCTCGATTAAATTTTTTCTAAATATCCTATTAAATTTCTTTTGACAATTATGTCTTTATTTAAACATTATTTTTTAATGAATTTAAACATTATTTTCTTCCTCATATATTTTAATTAACTTTTTATATAATTGTTTTGTTTGCTTGTTATTCCAACATTTTATCCATTTGTTTTGATCATTTCATAATTTTTTTTTAATTTTTGTTCTTTTTCTTAAGATCTTACACTTTTTCCTTTTTGTTTATCCCTCTTTAAATAATTGTATTTTTTTTTAGTATATCCTTATTTTCTCCTTCCATTTTTCTCGTTATAATTTCTTTATTTTCTTTTAATTTTTTAAAACTATATCTTAATAAAGGACTTTTTATTTATAATTTATTTATGAAAGAGACTATAATAAAGACACTCTAAGAGTAACCGACTCTTTAAGAGTAACTATTGGCAATTTTTTTTGAAGTCATTATAATATAATGTATTGATTAAGATTTTGCCTGTATATATTAATTATAGTGTATCTTAATTTATAACAT
>CM046379.1:77795-141795 GCA_025413485.1 Ficus microcarpa | reverse complement strand
GCTATGTAACCGAAACCGAGTCTACAATTATCTTTGCTGAGGAAATTTAAAGATAATAATGAATTAATAAAATTACTGGACATGCAACTTTTAGCCTCGAAGAACCGAAGTAGAAGAACCGAAGCCGCTTTTTCTTTCAACAAACTAAAACATAAAAAGTGAAACAACCAATCACATTAGAGTTATATATGAAGTACACATCTAGAAGAAAATCAATCCAATCAGCCAAGAAAAAGTAGAAGGCAGAAGCTTACAGTTAGCCCCGTATCACGAAACCAAGAATCATTCATAATGTTTCGGTACTTGACTCCGTGCATTGCTCCACTGATTATTAAATCCATAATTCCAACTTAGTTTTGGAGAACAATATTAAGTAGCACTGGAAAGACTTAAATGTTCTGCATTTGGGACATCTACTAACCTGAGCAGCACTTTGAGATTGCGGAAGCTACCTTGGCAAATACGCTTTGAGCGGGTACTGCATTATCTCTCCAGTTATCTGGGCGCTCCTATGACGCTCAAAGGAAGCTTAATATAAGACCAAACTACATAATTGAAACAACCTTGTAAGAACAGGATAGGAAATTCTCGGCCTTGTTATTATACAATAGAAATCCAAGTGATAACAGGGACCAAATGAACCAGAAGAAAATTGAAAAAGAACGATTGCATGTTAAAAAAAAAAAAAAAAAGGATGAGAATAAAATACATGCATGCGTTTGGTTCTCAGATGTGAATCAAAGTTTTTTATATCAGTTTTTGTTTTTTTCTAAAAAATAAACAAAATTATAACCAATTTTTCAAAAATCAACCAACTTCAACCTAAAACCATTATCATTATTATTTTACAATGGACGTATTCAAAGTTTTTAAGGTAAAAATGCTGAATACTAATAAAAAAGAAAAAAAAATTTCTTTCTAAGGTTTGCCGGATTCATCAAACGCTCGTGACTCGTGCACGGAAATTTACAAATTAAAACACGCATATAATTAAAATTAGCAAAATCAAATAAATGATAACAACAAAAAAGAAACTCAAACATAATTAATATTGAATTTTTAACTTGCGCTCAGAAACCAAAGTACCAAATACAAAATCCTTTGACCTCTCGACTGCGGGGAAAAAAAAAATCGGGAACATAAATGAACCTAGACGTAGCTGAGATAAATAACTATTGCTTGTCATTTTTATTTAGAGAGTAGTTCCAAAAGCGTTCTCATCAAAGTCGTTTGCATAACCCTAACATCGAAGTAGAACTGCTCACCCTACAAAAAAAATTTCACAATATGCATGTCTCGAAGAAGCAATTCATAGGGGGAAAAAAACAAAGAAAGAAACAAAGAAAACATAAGGAGAGAAGATCAGCGTTCATGCACATGTCCTTAATTCAAAATTTTGATCTTCACAAAATCTTGCTCCCATTTGAATCCTAATTTTTACAGATTTTTCGAGATTAAAGTCACGAAAGAATCTTATTCCGGAATCTTCATTGACGCAATCATTTGATGGAACAAGCATATAAGAGCATCAGGATCCCAAACAACTATTTTGAGATCCATTTTGTAGAACTCGGATATGTCCAAACTCTGTAAAGTTACACACCATTTGACTGTTACTCAATTTTGTTAACAATTGTCTTTTATGTACTGTACTCTTCAGTATAGCAAGGTATTGTGCTACCACTTCATCTTTTCCGAGCCATACTGTGAAATCCCAATGGTTCATCGTTGTAACGATGAGAGATTTTGATGATTCAAAAAACCCAATATAAATTTATATATATATGTGTGTTATAAAAGAGAAGAATAATATTTTGTTACTTGACATTAATGGTGATGACAATTTATACGGAACTTGTTTCCTTGAAGATACTTAAGGCAACTTTCTTCATTCCACTTTTTGAGTTTGAGGGATACTTTTTTTTTTTTTTCCTAGTTAATTATAAAAGACGGCTCAGTTGCTAACGGATCATAACATATACAGTTTCCCAATATAGTGTTAATTTTTTATTTGGATCATTTACATATATGATATTATTATTTATTAATTCTATTAATTGTATGGAATATCCATTTTGAAATTATCCTAATTAATATGGTGGATGTGCGTGTATACTTGCACTAAATTAATTGTAGTATTAATTCCCTTGAGCTATATATATCTATATGGTATTTTTGGCTTGTTATTTTGTTTCTAACTTTTTTCATGATGATCTCTCAACTGATAACTAATCATGTGTAAATCTAACTTAAATATAAAACTGCAAACTGTCTCACTAAAAATTCACAAATAAGAAAAGTTTTGGGGATATGTGTCGATTTGTTTTTTTTAAATAAGCAATAATTAAGGAAAAAGCCATAGATATAATAGGGGCTTTAGAATCCGTGAATATGTATGCATACATATATATATATATATGATATTAATGATAAAAAGTTAATACCCAAATTAATGTTAATATAATAATGTTTTTGGTAACAGAGCGAGTTCGTCAGATGGGTACGAGAACATCCCAAGGGAGGGAGGTGTTGACAGATGACAGTAGCACAAGTAGTAGTAGGGTCAAAATTATTATTGGTATACTCAGCCCCCTTCAACGCTGCACTCTCATCATATCTAGGGTATTTCTTTTGGAAACGCAATTGTTGTCCCAAAAATTGCATATGTTTCAATGAACAACGTCGCTGTACGGTGAATATCTATTGCAACTGTTTGAATCGAGGTAATAATCCCACCCGTGGAAGTTCTTCATCAAAGCCTGTTCAATAGCAAAAATAGAAGAAAAGAGATGGCACAAGGAGAGGACTGAAATAGTGTGACATGTAGTGCTAGCTAGGCAAGCAGCTTAATGAATTCCTCCTGTGCGAGAGCATAGCCAACAAGATTTTGGAGTCTACATGGCATGTGGATTCTCGACTCGATCAGGGTGTCGATCTTTTGGAGTCTACGAGACTGATTCTCCTCCACCTCATGCTGAGAGGTCTCAGGCGGCTGTCCGAAATCTTGTCTCTTCTGATTTTGTAACAAATATATATATTTGCATTTGCTTCAGAGTACTCGTTTAATAATTAATGAGTTAAATTATTGAACTAGCTTAGCAGGTTATAATTATCAAAATGTTAAATAATGAGTTATGCATTTATGGATAAGATTTCAGTCTTGCATTCGAAAAAATTTAGTAACGTTGTTTCTCCTATAATTGTAATCTCTTCTGTGTTTTAATTGATAGTTAAGTAATTTGCAATCTTCTCTAGAAAAAAAAAAAAAAAAAAAAAGCAATTTGCAACTATTATATTTTGCAAGTACAGCTAATTTGTTCAACCAAAAAAAAAAAAAAAAATTGGCCCTGTGAAACTAACCCTATGTTAAGTATCTTCATTGCATTTAATTTAGTTTTTTCTTGCTCTCTATTTTTATCCTCGGCGAAGAAGTGAGAGAGAGAGCGTTTAAGAAAGAGAATGAGACTACAAAAAGAAAAAAGATGGGAGGGAGAGAGAGTGCATTGGTTATGGAAGAGAGAGTACGGACATTGTGATGGGGTTTCTCTGAGTTAGCAGAAGACAAATATTAACAAAATATATTAATAACAATAACAAAATTAAAGAGAAAAATGGATATTTACTATGTCAGTACTATGAATAATTGTTGAGGTGTCACTTGATAACTGGTTGTACTTTTGAGGAAAGGACAAAAGGATCCTGGTTCTTCTTAAATTCTCAACCCACCTTCCACGCAAAAGGATGTGTAATTTTTTAACAATTAAAACCCATTAACCGGTTTCTTTGCCAAACCGGATCTTAGCCGCTGGTCACTGTCCCTCCAATGATCGTGCGCGTTGCTTTCAATCTAGTAACGGACAACTAGACATACCCTCTATATATATATATATATATATAATGGGTGATTTAACCTATTTGATTTGTAAGGTTTTAAAATAACACGAGGATTAAGGGATATTTAGTGATTCATTTTATCTCAAATTAAAATGTATTTTTTTATTTTAATTTTTGTCTTTTTTAAAAATAAGTTTTTGTTTTTTTCTGAAAAATCAACAAAAATTTTTAACTCAGGGGGTGTGTGAATGAGTTTAGTTTAAAATTTTTAAGTTTCAATAGTAATTTTTCAGAAAAAACAAATTTTTTTTTTCAGAAAAGACAAAAAACTTTTTCAGAAAAAGATAAAAATCATGATAAAAAAAGTACAATTTAATTTAAAATGAGATTGAAACCAAGCATGTTCTCAAACTCAAAATTTTCAAACTTAACTCATTCACCGAACAAACCCTAATATTACAAAAAAGTATAATTAGTTTAAAATAATAATATAAAAAATCAAAAATGCCCCTGTCTGAGAACAACTGTGAAATCAACCCATTTTCGGTCGAAGCTCGGCCGTCATCGTTGCCGGCAACCCAGGGAGCTTTAGCAAATTGGATGATTGGAAACCAGGGCTAGCCAGAATCAGCAATGTCGCGAATTTCATAGCCCGTCGCTGTCGCCGTCACAAGCTTCGTCACCAGAAGCCCGCGATCTCCATGGAAAGATTCCCTGTCGTCGTCAACCGCAAGCGAGCGTCCATTGTTGTTGTACTCCGCAACCGAGCGTGGACAGATCTCCGGCAGTGATTTCTCCGGATGGACTCGCGATTTCTTCGGCAGCGTCACAACAGCACTGCGATCGACGAGCAGCTACCTCCCCGCAGTGACGGCTTAGGGGGTGTTTGTTGAATGAGTTTAGTTTAAAATTTTTAAATTTCAATAGTAATTTTTTAAAAAAGACAAAAAAAATTTTCAGAAAAGACAAAAAAACTTTTTCAGAAAAAGACAAAAATCATGATGAAAAAAGTACAGTTTAGTTTAAACTAAACTTGTTGCCAAACAAACCCTTAGTCTCCGACAATAGTAACGGTGACGGTGCCGGTGTAGGATTAGTTAAAATAAATCATTTACTTCTTAACATGTGCGGTCTATGAGATTATCATTTACTTCTTAAAATAAATAATTTCACATTGTATTTTCCCCTTTTTATCTTGCCATGAAATTGAAGAATTATTGATTTTTTTTTTCTCGTCAATTTTGGTAAAAAAAACAGCCAATACCCTTGATTGCCAAGAATTTTTGTTCAAAAACGAAACTACCAAAGTGCAATTATGACAAAGAGACTTAATATAATCACCAATTTCTTAAAACAATTATGACAAAGAGACTTAATATAATCATCAATTTCTTAAAACAATTATGACAGAGAACCACATAAATTACTGACCAACGAAATATCAATGAAAAAAGCGTGGATATGATCAAACTTCAGTGGCGGAGGGGTTAAGGGCCGAGTGGGCCCCCACTGAGTTTTTATTTTATTTTTAATTTTGCTTAAAAAAGTTTTGTATTTGACAACAACTTTGCCATACTCAAAGTAGAAGAGTCTACGTTAAAGCCCCCACTTAGACATGTACTATAAAGACTTTTCCCATGATCTGCAAATGTGGGAAACCAACGCCTGTAAAAAATTGTAAATGCCATGATCAGAGCTAAAAAAAAGTGTAAATGTCATAGAGAAAGGAGGAGAGTGGTGGGGCCCATCAGCCCACTTGGTTGTTGGCTGTACAATTTTTTATCCAAACGAAAACACCACTCAAAAAGGGTGAAAAAAATAAAATAAAATAAAAAATAAAAAAACTAGAAGATGAAGGTTGGCAGTAGAAAAGCCAAAAAAAAAACAGAAAAAAACGAAAAAACGAAAAAAAAAAAAAAAAAAAAAAAGTGAAAAGAAAAGTTTGAACTTGTTGGTTTGTTTGGACTGTAGAAAGTTTGCAACAGAAGAGAAAGAGTCTGTAAGCTGTAGCCGAGTATTTGTTTATAAAAATCGGAAGTGATGGTGGTTTGAGAACTTTTTTATAAGGTATGTTGAAAATTTTGTTTTGTTAATTGTCAATCTTATGAAGACCTTTGATTTAGGCTAAGTTTTGTTTTGTTTTAATTGATCTTTATTACTTCTACATTCCGGATTTTCAATACTATATTTTTGGTTAAAAAAAAAAAAAACAGACAAAAAATCTTTCTTGTTGCGTAATTTGTATTATTTCAATCAAGTATTTCATTACTCATATTGAACTTCTATAATTGATAAACCTGTAAAAAGAAAATGACTGATAAGCCTAGAATCTTTTCCAACCCCAAACCAATTTTATTAAATTCAAAAATGCATAATAGAGGACATAGATAGGTAATGTAATAAGATTGTACTCTTGTAAAATTCAAATAATATATGATATTATTGATAAAATGTTTTTCATAAAGTTAATACCCAAATGAATGTTAATATATTAATGTTTTTTGGTTACAGAGCGAGTTCGTCAGATGGGTACGAGGACATCCCAGGGGGGGGAGGTGTTCGACTGATGACAGTAGCACAAGTACTCGCCCAGTGGTCAAAATTATTATTGGTATACTTAACCCACTCGGCGCTACACTCTTATCATATCTAGGGTATTTCCTTTGGAGACGCAAGAGTGGTCCCAACAATTGTATATCTTTCCGTAACAAAAATTGCTACTGTTGCAATTTTTGGTGTCCCAACAATTGTTGCAATGGAAGTTGTGCGTCAAATTAATCGTCAGGAGAGGCGGGAAAGACCTCAAGATAAACATAAGGAGTGGACGGAAAGAGCGTGACATGTACTGCTAGCTAGGCAAGCAGCTTAATGAATTCCTCTTGTGCGTGAGCCTAACTAACATGATTCTGACATCTACATGGCACCTGGTTTCTCGAATCGATCAGGGTGTCGATCTTTTGGAGTCTACAAGACACTTTGATTCTCCTCCACCTCATGCTGAGAGGTCTCAGGCGGCTGCCTCAAATCTTGTCTCTTCTGATTTTGTAACAAATATATATTTGTACTTGCTTCAGAGTACTCGTTTAATAATTAATGAGTTAAATTATTCAACTAGCTTAACAGGTGAGAATATTTTCGTTTCTTTTTAATAAAAGAGAGTTATAATTACCAAACTGTTAAATAATGAGTTATGCATTTATGGATAAAAATCTGTTTGTTTGGTTGATTTCAGTATTGCATGGGTCGAAAAAAATATGTAACATTGTTTCTCCTATAATTGTAATCTCTTCTGTGTTTTAATCGCTAGTTATGTAATTTGCAATCTTCTTTAGCGGGAAAAAAAAAAAAAAAAAAAAGAGGAAGAAGAAGAAGAAGAAGCAATTTGCAACTATTATATTTTGCAAGTACAGCTAATTTGTTCAACCAAAAAAAAAAAAAAAAAAAAGTACAGCTAATTTGTGCGCACTATATTTCAATAAAGGCAAACGCAAGTAGTGTTAGGTGTGTAGAGCTTTCTTCATTCTCTGAACAACTTCCTCGGACTTGGAAGACATTATTGTATCTAAAGTTGTAGAGCCTCTTAAAAATTAAAAAAAAAATTAAAAAAAGGTTTTTCTTTATTGGAACTGCTACTTGGCCACTAATCATACGAAATCATATCCATGGACTTTAATTTCAGATGTAATATAACTTTATTTTTTGCTCATGAACAACATATAATATTCTAATTGGATAGACTTAAAAAAAGAAAAAAGGATAGTCTCCTTAAAAATAGTATTTTAGTAGCAGAATAAAAACAGACAAAAAAATAAAATATAAAAACATTAATATCAAATTTTCTCTGTCTTTTTTTAGGAGCTAGGTCTTCTAAAGAATAATAACGTGTGCTAAACAACAAACAAACAAACAAAAGAAAACTTCAATATGTTATAATTTTAATTATTTTTATAATTGTTTTTCTTTCATTTTTACTCAGTTCGAAATTTGTAGACAAATTTCGAACTTCTCTTACTCCCAACGAAAAAACACGATCTTTTCTCCTTGAATACTCAACTTTCTATAGGAAGAAGGCTTAATAAGTAAAATTGATCATTTTTAAATCCCTATAAGTATTAGATTAAACTTAGATAATTTGAAAATATTAAACTGAGTATTACATTATTTCTCTAGAATATAGTGCACCACCCACCCTGATCAAACATGCAGAGAAAGAAATCATATCATTATAAAAAATGAAAGAAGCAAAAGATCCATGTTTTTACTTAAAATAACAAATTTATCTTTAAATCCATAGCAAACACAAAATAAATCCACCCATAGGGGACAGTATATTTTAAACCAGTATTGGGAAAGGAAAAGTAGTAATTAATTTAAATTACACATTTTAGGTCAATTAGTTGGTCAATTGAAATTAAATAGCATAATTTGAAACTATTGAAAATTAATATAACATATTTATTTCATTTTTACCTTTGATAGTTTTCTTCCTGTTCCATTTTAGATGTAAGAGTTTCCATTTTAGATATTTTCAAACTCCCCCTCCCCCTATCATCTTCTTTCTCTCCTCAATCTCTATGCCACTGTCTCTCTCTCCTCTATCTCACTCTGCCACCGTCTCTCTCCTTTATCTCTCTGTCATCGCCTCTCTCTTCTCTCTTCTCTCCCTCCCCCCCCCCCCCCTCTCTTCTTCGCCATCACAGATATGGACTGTAGGATTGCGATCTCTGCCTTGCCGGACGGTTCTCAAAACGTTAGCCGGAGATGAAAAATCAAATTGCTAAGGCTTTGTTTGGTTCAACCACTCAAAATATTCATCTCAAAATTTTTTTTGTCTTTTTCCCAAAAAGTTTTTTGTCTTTTCTGAAAATTCAAAAAAAATTTACTATTAAAACTTAAAAATCTCAACTCAAACTACTCCACTAAACGGACTAAGTATTATATGTAAATCAAGGATTTAATTACTGTTGTAAATTAAGAATTTACCTTAATCGGTGATTGCACAAATAATTGATTTACATGGTAAATCAAAGATTTACGTGTAAATAAAAAATTTGTCAAATAAAATCAAGGATTTACATATTATAGTATACTACATAAATAAAGGATTTACAGGTAAATCGAAGATTTACACATGTAAACAAAGCATTGCAGGAGAGTAGATGACGACGGTGAGACGACGACAATAGCTATCGACGGTGATTTACATCCTCCGACGGTGGATGCCAAGGAGTTCAAGGAGAATGACAAAGAGAGATGGAGGAGAGAGGGAGGGGGGAGAGATCAGAGAGATTTACGTGTTGGAACTTGTTCAATAGAGAAGAATTTCGCAAAAAAGATATCAGATTTAAAATTTACAAGTGTTTTCAATTGTTCTTTTTTTAATAAACTCAAACGATATAGAACGTTATTAAATGACCAAAACTCTCACGTCCACCTTTATTTATACATGTTGTCTGGTTCGTGGTCCTTTTTTTTTTTTTTTTTTTTTTTTTTTTTTTTTCACTTTTTCCATTAGTGTGTGTATATATATGTACATATCAATTGGTTTCCATAATATGGTGGAATCATTTGTCTTCTTTTTATTTTTCATTTTTTATCTTAACTTTTTAACGTAGTGGAATCTTTTGTCATTATTGTTGTTGTTTTTTTTTTTTTTTTTAATTTGAAACGAGAGATTTAAACTATATTTTTTCTAATGAAATTAGATATAAAATTATATCTAAACTTTATACCATAGTGAATCATTTATCTTTGTTTTGATATGAAAGTGCATTCGAATTAGTTGTCCATTGAAAGTCCATTAATATAGGTCATTTGACCATTGTGTCGAAGTTGAGGGTACACATACAACACTAATCACGCTGCTGTTTCTTTTCTAATAGCTTCGTTGTTTGTTTTTTAATTGATTTTTTTTTTAATTTTTTTTTTCGTTTTAAACCGTTTTCAGCTATGCGATCTTATTGCTTGCTTGCTTTCAGTAAATTCTTCTTTTACAAAATAACAAAAACAATTATTAAACCATAGTGATAATACGTGGTCAATAATTTCATGAATAAATGAGCTTCAACGTATACCTTACCATGTGAAGATGGAACATGTGTGATTGCTTTCTTTTTTTGTAATTTACTTTAGGTTGGTCCCAACTCTATCTCTTAGGTTGGGATATAATAAATTATTTTCTAGAGTGCTTAAATTTTAGAGGGGAACAAGAATCATTATGGAAAAGTATTTATTCTAAAAAAAAAAAAAGAACACTTAATTTAGAAATAGAATAACACATGGGTCAAAGATCATATCAAGAAATACATTACTTTAATGGGTTCGTTGAGGTGTTTCTAGGAATAAAAGTTGAACGTTTTATTGTCTCACAACAAAACTACGTTTTCGATCTCCTAAAGGATCATGGATGAGTGGCTATAGAATGTCAGACACACTCACAGATGCAATCCGAAGCTTGAAATAAAATTGAGGGCACGTTTACGAATCAAGAATCTAAGAAATAGGAAAATAATTCCACAAAAAAGGAATTAAATTATACAAAATTGAATTCTAGAATTGCAATAAAGCATTCACTAATCTATCAAGTAATCAAGTAACATGAGTAATTAAATTTCTATTCTACTTTTTACTTTGCTAAGAAATTAGAAGGATTAGATTTCAACCAAAAAAAAAAAAAAAAAAAAGAAACTAGAAGGATTGAGAATATAATTTCTATAGTTACAAAAATACCCTTATATAAAAAAATTGAAATAAGGGTATATTTGATAGAAAGGTTAGTTAATTCCTATTTTTTAGGAAAATGAATATAATTTCATATGTAGTAAGTAGGAAACAAGTTTTCCTTTATCAAGGAACTTAATTCATTATTTTTAGACGGAACCTATGTCATTTCATTCCCAAATATATATTCTAAGTTTTTATACTTTTTAACTATAGCAATTCAAACGACTCGATAAACGCACACTTAATTCAAACTCAAATTCTACGATTTAAACCTTAACAGTAAATGCATGATTAGTTAAAAAAAGAGAACTTATTATGGTCACATTTAAATAAAATAAAGAGGAATGCTAAGAAAGCAATCTCTTGCACACTCTTTCTATTAGAAGTTGACATGTGTCTCATTTTATATTGAGAAAATTACCCAAATAATTATCTTTTTTTAAGTTATTGATCAACATAACACAAATTCCACCATCCTGACCAACATGACACAAACCTTAATTTACTTTAATTTAATTTTATATTATATTAATCTAATTTAATTTAATTTATGTCATATTGATACAATCGTTTCAAATTTGTGTCATTCAATTACTTTAACCTTTTATATTTGCTAAAAGGATCAGACTTTCACGTTAAAAAAAAAAAGACATTTGTTTGCATTTTTATTACAGAAGTGCCATTCTCCATCTATCAAAGCCAAGTCGATACCCTTTTTCTTTTTATCAAAAAAAAAAAAAAAAAAAAGAAATGGTCTGTAACAGTTCGTCTTCTACTCCTTGTTGCCTTCTTCAGATTTAAAATCTCTGTTATATCCCTTTCTCTTCTTTTCCTGTAATCTTACACTCACCCATTTACTATTCAAACAAAAAAAATGAAAGATTTCACTTGGCTATTCTCAATCTCAGAGTAAAACTCTCCTCTATATGATGATCTTAAAAAATAAATAAATAGAACAAAGTCTAATTTTTCCCCCTTTTCATTCTTTTTTTTTTTTAATGGTCTTTCCCTCTTCATGTGTTTTTTAAATGGACTTACCCATATAATTTTTAATCCTTTCAAAGTTTATTTTCGTTTCTTTTTTTTTTTTTCAGGAAGATCTGAAAAAAAAAAAAAAGAAAGAAAAAAGAAAAAAGAAGGGATTCTGCCCCCGAAATATAATTGCTGATTTTGTGGTCTTTAACTTTTTAAATGTTTTCATTTTTCTGGTCTATATAGTCAATTCATGATTTGTTGAACTTTTAAATTCTAAAAACACTTTCTCAAGGAAAAAAAAAAAAGAAAGAAAGAAACGAGTGTTTTAGAGATTTTGTCAGACTGGCAAAGATGTTACAGAAGATTAGAAGCTCGTATTAGCGTTCAAGCAATGTTAAAGTTTGTATTTTGAAATTTTCCCCACCTAAAATCTCGTTCATTTTAATCTTTAGATAATTTATTAAAAAAAAAAGTTTCTCCCAATAGATATTTTCTGGAAAACCCAACAATAAAAAGTTGACGGGAATGCCTTAAGAAAAGGTAGGGAAACAGATAGAAAGCTAATTTTCAGCCAAAAAAAAAAAGAAAGAAAAGGCCCAAATTTTAGATGGGTCAATGTCCGGAGTTTAGCTAGAATGGCATTGTTGTAATAAATATGCATTACAGGCCTTCTTTTCTAATCATAAAGGACGCAGGCTTCCAAAAGCTAATTAAAGGGACACGTGTAAATTGTTGAAAGAGAGAGTGTCCAAAATTAATTGTATGAAGAAATATTTTAGTGGGTTTTTTTTGTTAAAGAGTAAATTAAAATATAAAGAGTAGCTGTCCTCCAAAATTTTCCGAAAGTAATGTCTGAACATTTTCAGTACGAGGTCTCTAAATGCCGAGGAGGAGACCGACATTAAACATAAAAAATCTACACTATCTAAAAAGTTTAAAATGAAAAAAATAAAATATAAAAACACAAGTGGCAATAAAATAAGACATGTGGCATATATACTTTTTGGGATAAAATAGTTTTGTCTTTTTGCAGATGAAAGTGACGTCAACATTCATATTTATTTAATAGATATATCAATTAACGTTGTCCACACTCCACAATCATTTGACAGTGTCCACGATAATAATTGAAATCTTGACTGGATCCGTAGGATATTGTGAAATCCTGTCCTTTTCCTCATTTATATTAATCCTCTTTCTTGTGAGGGTGGGTCTGGTTTTCTACCGACCCCTCTATATTTTATTTTTGTTTTCTTTTGATTCTTTTCCCTCGACTGATAGGGAGGCTAGAGTGAGAGAGGGGCAGGGGCAGAATAATGCACGGATCCAACCATGTGAATTTGGACCTTTTTTGAATTTAATTGTTCTTTTTTTAATTAAACTAATGACGATATGGAACATCAAACGACCAAAACTCTTGCCAACCTTTATATATATACTAGTTAAAATATGTGCGTTACACGTATTAAATTATAATTTAAACTTTTATAATGTACACATGAAAAACAATTTAGAATTATGAATAAATTCGAAATCTTAAAATCAATAACTAAATTAAAATATGAATTAATATTTTATCCTATCAACGTGATGATATTTTATTTACATCATAAAACATTCTTGAATAAGTAGTTAGTTTTATTATCTCGACAGTCTTTTTTTTTGAAAAACAATGAATAAGACCAAAAATAGAGAGAGAGAGAGAACTTTAACAATTTTCTATATCTGATTGGGAATATCTAAAAAGATGAATAAATTTAATTATGAAAATAAGGAAAAAATATCTTAGCATAATTAGACATGATCACAATTAAGGAGAAGAGTGTTTTTGGTGAGAAAGTTAAAAGATTAAAAAATTTAAAATGGTGAGTTTTTAATGAGGAGAAAATGAAAGAAAAAAAAAATACAAGTAGAAGTACAAGCTAAAAAATAAGTTAAAAAAAAAACATAAATACGAATTAGAAAAAAGAAACAAAATAGAAGGCGGGTTAACAGAAAAGAAAAGTTGACATGTAAATAAAAATAAAGTAGATCAAAATTAAATGAGAAATGAATATCAAAATGGTTTTTCAATTAGAAAACAAAATAAAAAAAAACCTTCAAAATAGAGCATGAAGGACAATGACGGGATGAAAGAAATAAGATTACCTTCTTTCCCTTCAACAAAGGAAAAAAATAAGAGCTTCTTCTTCACTATGTTTATTTATTTATTTATTTTTACTTTAACTTTCGCTTTGCATATCATTTTAAAATTAAATAAACTAATTTTGAATTAAGAATAAGAAATTGGTATTTGCAATGCATAAAAATAAACATGTGGAACATAGTTGACTCCATCATAAGATGAAAATTGAAAAGTAAATTTAAATTCATTTTTAATTAAAAGTATTCATCTTAGAAATAGTGTGTTAATCACCCTAAAAAAACCTTTTACACTTAAAAAAAAACTGTAAGTTATAAGATAATTTTATAATTTGTATTTAAGTATTCCCTATTGGTCTCCTTTCCCAAAAACTTGGTAAACAACTTTTAAAAAATAAAATCGGAACCACCCCAACAAAAAAAGGGAAGAAACGAAATGGAGGTGGTTCTAATTTTTTTTAAAGGAAAGAAAAACTCCTCTTTATATCATAGAAACTAAAATAGTCACATAAATATTATCAAAAGTAAAGAAAATAGAATATCTATCATTAAAAAACCTCCTTTTATCTATTGTGAAAATCCAAAAGGACGCGCACAAATTGTTATGGAAAAGAAAAAAGAAAAAAAGAAAAGAAAACTCAACACAATTAGACTTGATCACAAGCATGAAAAAATGATTCAATTTCCAGTTTGCATACTAAATTCCAATTCTCCATGGTATATAGCTATTAAGATTTAAAAAAAAATAGCTTTTTGGTCATAAAGTTTATATTAGATATCAAAAGAAAAATCTTTAAGAGAGGAAATTATGGTATGTTGAGCTTCTAATGAAGAACAAAAGTATGAAAAATAAATATAAAAGAGTTATAAGAAAAATAAAGTAAAAGGGAAGGGGAACCGGGGGGGGGGGGGTGTGGGATGAAATGAAGTCAAATAAAAAGAGGTTAAAGACAAGAAACGATGATAAAGAAAAAGAAAAATAAGAAAAGGCATCAAACGGTTTTGTAACCTATATTTCTATTTGAAGGCATAAATTCCTATTTTAAAACTAGGAGTCAAATTTCCAAAAAAAAAAAAAACTATGTAAAACTTCAGGCAAAATGGAAATAACAAGTAAAATATTTATCAAAAGAATAGGTATAAGTGAAATGTGATTATTTATTTTTCATTTTAATCTTTATTTAACATCTGTGCTATAACTTTAAATGGGAAAAAGAAAAATATATGCTGCCATTATCATCTATTGATAATTTGATATGAAAATAAAAGACCTTTAGTGCGTGCATTTATGAGGGGGAGAGAGAGTGGTTTTATTTTCATTGAAAAGAAACGTGGGTTTCATTCATAAAAAATAGAAGAAACGTGGGTCTCACTTTTGTGAGAGAGATTTTATCATTCTTTTATGTACATGTGGACCTTTGCAGTGTTGGAATTGGTGCTCTACAGTGGCACATTGCTGAAGCAATCAAAAAGTTATAACAAAAGGAAGGAAAAACAAAAAGGAGAGAGGGGCACCCAAAGGGTTCATTTTTTATGACAAAAAATGAACAGTGATCACCTTATCTATTCTTTTATTATAATTAAGAAATCTTATCTAGTTTGTGGTCCCCTTTTTTTTGTCCACTTTTTTTATTAGTGTATATATGTACATATCGATTGATTTCCAACCACCATCGACGATCTTAATTTTATAATACGGTGGAATCATTTGTCTTCTTCTTTTTTTTTTTTTAAATTTCTTATCTTAACTTTGTAACGTGGTTGGAATATTTTGTCATTATTATTGTTTTTTTTTTTTAATTTGAAATGAGATATTCAAATTCTACTTTTTTAATACAGTGAATCATTTGTCTTTGTTTTGATATGAAATTGCATTCGAATTAGTTGTCCATTGAAAGTCCATTAATAGAGGTCATTTGACCTTTGTGTTGAAGTTGAGGGTACACATATACAACACTAGTCACGCTGTTGTTTATTTTCTAATAGCTTTGTTGTTTGTTTTTTAATTGATTTATTTTATTTTATTTTATTTTGGTCTTACACTGTTTTCAGCTATGCAATTTGTTGCTTGCTTTCAGTAATTTCTTCTTTTTCTGTAGGGAGTAAGTGGGAGCTAATATAATTAGTTATCATGTCACCACTTGATGAGGAGGAAAGAGGTAGAGAGTAATTTATTGAATTAAAGTTCTCTATATTCTCCCCGCAATTGGAAAACATTTGGAATTTTTTTATTTTTTCTTTATAACTTAAATAATAGTAAAAAAAGATCATTGCATTAACCAATTTCTTGAAATCTAAAAGAGAATAATTAAAAAACACTCGAGAATGATTAGTTTTCTTAAAGTTTTGCGCTCCGTGCTATCAAGATGGCCAATCAGTGTAGCTAAAGATAAACAAATCCACAAGTGGGGGAAATGAACAAATGTTTAACATAAATTCAAAACATGAACATCGTCTAGTTATGCATAAAGTAAAATTTCAATTTCTCTACAGTTGTGGAAACTTATGAAGTAAAACGACAAGAAATTGAAATAGAATTTTATTTATATATAATGAGAAATGATTCAAGGATTTAAAATCAGAGCAATAATGAAAAAGGACGTAGAACATATGAAACACTTTCATTTGCAGTTTCATCCTTTCAGTTTAACATTGTTTTGTGTTTGTTGACATTTCGACGTCATCTTTTGTGAAAGCTGTCATTTAATTTTTCCTATTAATTTCGTTTTTACAGAAGTTGGCTTTTTTCCTGGGGTGTTCAATGTACCCATTAAGAGTAATATCCTTTCTAAATGAGTTTAACACTCTCAATCCCGTCGTATTTTCAATTGATATTGTTTTTAAGGTTATTGCCCTTGTTTTTGTTGTTGCGTCTTCTCTTCCAATAGAAAGTTTAGTACTGATGGAAAAAGGGAAGTAAGTTTGAAATATAATCACCACTTTCTTTATAATAATTATGACAAAGACAACCACACAAATTACTGACCAACAAAAACCTAGGGATATCATTGACATAACCAGCAGATATGATCTAACATTCATTATCAGAATCAACACTTGGATTTGCAAGGAGTGCAGGTGCATGAGGTATGCTCGCGCTTGGATTTGAAGTACTAGCAAGATGCTCCCGATGATGGAGACCGAGATGCCGATGCTGATTCCCAATTTGAAGTTGATTTTATTCTCGTCAGAGATGCTATTAGAAGCTCGACCCGCGTCTGGAAGAGTACTAATGTACCAAATATTATTTTAGAATAGTTATATTCAAATTTGTCAATTAATTGATGTTATAAACATAAATCATGTACTTAATCTAGAGGACTCCGTATTTATAGAAATCTATTTTATTGTGTTTGAAATGTGTAACAAGGTGATGAATTGATCATTGCAAAAAATCTCTTCAATGTTTTCACTTTTTTTTTTTTTTTGGAAATTTTTTTATTTATAGCTTCTATATTAATTTGCATTGTTGCCTAAACTTCTCATTCATTGATAATGTGCTTCTTGAACCATTTTTGTTTTTTGTTTTTGTTTTTTTACAGTTAACCCCTTAAATTTAAATAAGTGTGGCAAATCTCACCAATCAATGAATTACACATGAGTTATTGGTAAAAAATAGACACATGAGTCACTAATAAAAATTTGACATGTGAATTGCTCCTGAATCACTAATTAATGGTATGAGTGATTATTTTAACCTAATTTTATCTAAATTTATTGATATACTAGTCTTTAATTAAGTTTTATCTCATTTCAAAAAAAAATTAAGTTTTATTAAAAATAAAAAATTTGAATAAATTTTGCTTTCAAAAATAAAATTGGGTTAAAATTTACAAAAAATGACCACTAATTCCTCAATTAATTATTGAGGGACTCACGCCAAGAGTTGTTAATTGGCTGACTTTTTGAAGGGGTGTGGAGCATGATCAACCTTTACAAGAGGTTTCACCCAAAATAAATAATAAAGTTCCGTTAAGTGAATGAGTTTGAGTTAAAAATTTTATGTTTGAGTTGAAATTTTTAAGTTTGAGTTAAAAATTTTTCAAAAAAGATAAAAATTTTAAAAAAAAATAAAAACTAAAATAAAAAAATTTTAATTTAAATGTAAACGTCAAATGTAACCTAAACCTCTACAAGAGGTAATAAGGAAATACAGTTATCTCCTACCAATATTTAAAAAAGTGAATATTGTCTAAGGGTTCGTTTGGTGAATGAGTTTGAGTTAGAAATTTTAAATTTCAATAGTAACTTTATGTTGACTTTTTAGAAAAAAAATAAAAACTTTTTTAGAAAAGGTGAAAAAATTTTAAAAAAATTGAAATAAAAATTTTAAATTTGAAATAAGAAACCAATAAAAGCCTAAAAATTTTAATCCTCCCACTTCAGGCTCTTATCACATTTTCTTTTTCTCTTCTTTCTTTTTTCTTCGCCTTTTTTTTTTTGTGGGCGTTTTTTGGGCATTAAAAACTCTGAGAGAGGGAAAGCGAGAGAGAGAAGGGAAAGGGTACAAGTGAGAGAAGAGAGAGACAGAGAGACAGAGAGAGAGGGCTGCGCATGGGAAAGAGTGAAAGGAAGATAAAACATTTTTTTACGAGAGAGAGAAAGGGGGTTTGCACATGGGAAAAAGAGAAAAAAGAGTGGGGTCCACGTACGATAATTTTTTTAATAATAACTTATATTAAAAAAATATTTTTCATAAAATGTTAAAATATTTAAGGTGTTTGGCACACCATTTTAAAATACTTATCTCAAAATTTTTTTTTGTCTTTTTCCCCAAAATTTTTTATCTTTTCTGAAAATTCAAAAAAATTTACTATTAAAACTTAAAAATCTCAACTCAAACTACTCCATCAAACACCTCCAAATTATCTTTAAAACAAATATAAATACCAATATTTAGGACATGTTTGATTATGAATTTAGTTTAAATTAAATTATATTTTTTATATCATAGTTTTTATTTTTTTTTGAAAAATTTTTTTATCTTTTTTAAAAATTTTTTTTATTTTTTCTAAAAAATTATTATTAAAATTTAAAAATTTTAAACTAAACTTATTAATCAAACACCTCTTTAAAAGAGCAAATGTTGTCCAAATTTTCGTCCTCCCTCTGCTTCAGCCACGTGTAATGCTTTCTTTTCTCTTCTTTCTTTTTTTCTTCACTTTATTATTATTATTTTTTGGCGTTTTTAAGGCATTAAAAACTCTGAGATAGGGAGGAAGAGACGGGAAAGGATACCATAGAAGTGAAATAAGAGAGAGAAATAGAGAGAGGGCTGCGCATGGGAAAGAGTGAAAGGAGGATAAAATGTCTTCTTCGGAGAGAGAGAAGAGAGGGGTTGGACATGAGAAAAAGACAAAGGAAAGTGAGGTCTAGGTATCATAATTTTTTCAATAATAACTTACATTAAAAAAAATACTTTTTATAAAATGTTAAAATATTATTTTTAAAAAATATATAAATAGAGTTATTTATATTTTTAACCCTATATTTTGTTTTAAATTAAAGGGTATTTTTGGGTATTTGAAGTATAAAAATTAAGTGTTAATCGAGAAAACATATAAATTTATAAACTTAATGTAATCTAATAATAAAAAAATGTAAAATTTTAAGACACATTGTATAATTTTAAAATAAAAAACAATATGTATGGTATAAAATTACAAATAATACATAGTTATACTCTTTCTTTTTAAGGATAATTTAAGATCAAAATTAAATATTGACTGATCAAGAGTATAAATTTATATATTAAACATAATTTGATGGTATATAAATATAAAGATTCAAAATATAGGATATACTTTTTAAATAAAAGCAAAACATATGATACAAAAACATAAATTTATATAAACTAATTTAAAATTTTTTTTTTCTATATGATCTCCCATGCGCAAAGCACGTAGATTCAACTAGTATATAAATAAATAACGAAGGATATTGTGGAAGATTCTCAATTTATATGTGATCCATTCGGATTGGTGGACTGTATATATATTTATTCTCTTTTACATCGTTTACGAAAACGCACTCTGATGTCTATATCCTCTTGTTCTTGTCTCATGTTTTGACTTAACGTAATTGAAGTCCCTCTTCCATGTGCACTCCGAGACGGAGAACAATGAAAGAGCTAGCAACAAAGACGTTAAGGGATCATTAACCATTAATGGTATTGAATATTGACCTCTTCATTTATAAGTGATCACCCTTGACAGTGTTTGGTCGGTAATGCTCACTTGTTTTCCCCCTTTTTTTTTTCCTTTCCTTAAAAGAAGAAAATATTACAAATATTTTCAAGAACAAAAAAATAGTTCGAAAATTTATGTTTCCGGGTTTTATTTTCATTTTTGGAAAAGACGACGTCAAAGAAACCAAAAAAAAAAAAAAAAACCATTTCTTTAAAATCTAACAAACAAACAAACAAAAAATATGTTCCAAAAAGTAAAAACAAAAAATATGATCGTCTTTAAAAAAAAAAAAGATTTATTGCTCTCTTTAAAAACTTTGAGGAATAATTTTAGATATAATCTTATAATAATTTCACATCTACTTGTTGCTAAAAATTTCACATCTATAGGATAAGCCGTAGAATTTGAATCTCTAAGTAGTGTCTTTTCTCTTATACACTATTATCACTTACTTAAATTGGGTAATTGTAATTTTTTCCCAACTATTGTCTCACTTTGTCCTACAAAATTTAAAAAATCATATTGTTAGCACCCAAACTTATCAACCATTTCATTATTGATCCATTTATTTAAAAAACGTTGGAATGAAGCACGTAATGGGTGGATGTAGGATAATTTGATAAAATGAATGTCGTGTAATTAATTAGGCAGGTGAATCAAACTAGATCAATGAAACCTGACTGATATAAAATTGTTGTTTTCATGTATTGATTCAATTACATAACATGAATCCAGCTCAACTCGAATGCTCAATCAATCGGCCAACATTCATTGTACAAAATTACCTTTTGCTTTTGTTTTATTCTGTCACTTTTTAGTTTTTTTTTTTTTTTTGGTGGTTAATTAGGCGAGTGAATCGAACTAGATCAGTGAAACCCAACTAATATAAAATTGTTGTTTTCATGTATTGCTTCAATTACATAACAATCGGCCAACAATCACAGCTAAATGTTTGATAAACTCCCATGCCACATCACTGATGTGGTATTTTAAGTTGTAGAGAGAAAAGTAAACAATAACCATTCTTAATTTAGGAATGTTGTCGCTTCTCGGTTTAAGAGAGATGTCATTTTATTATGTTCCTTTTTAATGTATTATCTTTTTTCGAAGTTATTGTCCATATTTTTATTACATAACAAAGGATATTGTCGGTTTTTTTTGTTTTTTGTTTTTTGTTTTTTTTTTGCTTTTTTGTATCGATACCTCTTGAACTTCTAAAATTTGACAATTTAGTACTTAAATTGATTTTTTTCTTGGCAAGTAACTCCTAAGTTTATGAACTTTACCACAATCAATCCTCAATGCTCACATATGTTAAAATTAGGACAGTTTTTTATAGTATAACTTGCACATGATAACCCAAGAAAAACATTGGTGGTCATTTTTATTTTATTTTAATATGAATTCATTTGAAAAACTTAATCGTAATCCAATTATAACTTAAATTTGAATCAAAATTTCAAAAATTATTTATATCAAAACTAATTAAAAATAATCAGTAATGCCCTTTTTGAGTTGTTATGTGCAAGTAATATATATGTATGTATGTATGTATGTATATATATATTTATATAAAGTTTATTGAACATGAGGAGAAATGACTAAGTGTACCAAATATTATAAGTTCAATGGGTTGATTATCAAAAAAGAAAGTTCATAAACTAAATTGCTAAATTCGAAAAATTTTAAGGGTTCATAAAAAAAGCCTTTTTTTTTTTCCTTAGTATGTTCAATTGTTTTTCGTTGTCTGTAGTTTGGGATCTTTCTTAATATCATGTCGTTTGAGTCGTTGACGGAGACATATATTGTTTTTGATTGTCGTCACACGTTATTCTTTTCTATACTCATCGTTTTCCTGACAAGTTGTCGCTTTTTCAATATGTTGTCGTTTTAAATGACATAACGTGATTTTCATAGTAGCGTCGTTTTTTTTATATTTTCACGTTTTTTTTTTTTAAATGTTGCTGCTTTATCAGTTGTTGTACTGTATGTTTTCTCAAAAAGATAAAAGAAAAAAAAAAAAGCAAAGAAAAAAGGAAAGCTTGGAATGAAGGATTTGAAATCAACACCTAACCTAATAATAGAGTCATGTATGTAATTACATACAATCAGAATAATATGGGTTTTTGAATTATTTTATCATAGTATTGTGTGGAAATACCTTAATTACGTAATCAATAAAATACCACGTTTGCCCTTTATTTGAAATAATTCTCCAAACTGATCCATGAAAATTTTGTTTATGAAAAATTATCCTTCATATTTTGAAAAGATTAAAGAAAAACAAAAAACAAAACAAAAATAAAAAAACATATGCAAGGTCACCTTAAAATATTTGCACAAAATTTTATTTTAAAATGTTAATTGATTTTTAAAAACATTAGAAATAAATTCAAAAAAATAAAGAATTCCAAAATGATGATGATGATGATAAAAATAATAACGAAATAATAGCAATAATAATAATAGACAATGAAGAGCCTGGAGTAGATATTTTTTTTTTCTTTTTTAGGACGATACTTTCTTTTTTAGGACGGGTATCATCATGCAGGTAATAAGAGATCGTGAGGAGATCATGATATAGGGGACTTTTTTGTAACAAAAAAATAAAATAAAAAGAGATAGTGTAACGTATAAAACTAAAAATTAAAGACCAACTTTACACTAAGAATATAATTCAAGGGTCATTTGTAAAAATCTTTTTTTTTTTCTTTTTGTCTTTTAGGTTCATCACCTAAAATTTTATCTTGTTTCCTTTTGGTGGCATTTTTTTTTTAAATTTTTTCGTTCACCTAAAATGCCATTTAATCTTTCTTTCTTTTAAGTTTGTCTTTTTGGCATGTGTGAAATATGGGAAAACTACTTTAAAGTACATCTACTTATTATTATTATTATTATTATTACAATGGACGTATTCAAAGTTTTAAGGTAAAAACGCTGAATACTAGTAATAAAAATAAAAAATAAAAAATCCTTTCTAAGGTTTCCCGTATTCATCAAACGCTTGTAAATCATGCACGGAAATTACAAATTAAAGCATGCATATAATTAAAATTAGCAAAATCAAATAAATGATAATAATAAAAAAGAAACTCAAATATAATTAATATCGAATTTTTAACTTGCGCTTACAAACCAAATCCTTCAACCTCTCGATAGCCACAAAAAAAAAAAAAAAAAAAGGAACATAAATGAACCTAGATATGGCTGTGAGAAACAACTATCTCTTGTGATTTTTATTTAGATAGTAGTTCCAAAAGCATTCTCATCAAAGTCGTTTGCATAGCCCTACCATCAAAGTAGAACTGCTCACCTACAAAAAAAAAATTTCACAATATGCATGTGTCAAAGAAGTAATTCATAGGGAGGAAAAACGAAGAAAGAAACAAAGAAAACACAAGGAGAGAAGAAGAGTTCATACACTTGTCCTTAATTCAAAATTTTGATCTTCACGAAATCTTGCTTCCATTTGAATCCTAATTTTACAGATTTTCCGAGATTAAAGTTACGAAAGAATGTGATTCCAGAATCTTCATTGACGCGATCATTCGATGGAACAAGCATGAGAGCGTTAGGATCCCAAAAAGTTCTTTTGAGATCCATCCTGTAGAATTCGGATATGTCCAAACTCTGTAAAGTTACAGACACCATTGGACCTTTATTCAATTTTGTTAACAATCGTCCTTTTCATACTGTACTCTTCGGTATAGCAAGGTATTGTGCTACCACTTCATCTTTTCTGAGCCATACCGTGAAATCCCAATGGTTCATCACTACAATGATGAGAGATTTTGGTGATTCAAAAAACCAATATATATGTATATATATGTGTGTGTTAGAAAAGATAAGAATAATGTTATGTTACTTGACACTAATGGTGATGACAATTTATACGGAAGTTGTTTCCTTGAAGATACTTAGGGCAACTTTCTTCATTCCACTTTTTGAGTTTGAGGGTATACTTTCCCCCCCCCCCCCCCCCCCTATAGTTAACAATAAAAGACGGCTTAGTTACTAACGGATCATAACATATACAGTTCCCCATTGTTAGTTTTTTATCTGGATCATTTACATATATATATGACCATATTTGAGTAGTGGTTTCAAAAGATGTCTACAAACAAACTTATTTGCAAAATTGATCAAAAAAGACAATTGATCATGTTGTCTTGACATAAATACCCTTAATTCTAATTTAAGAAACAAAAAAAAAAAAAAAATCATCCTAAAAATAGATCTCATTTATATCAGTTACCCAAAAAGATTTTTTCCTAAAAACAAATCTCATTCACCTAAAATTTCATCTTAAAAAACTAATCATATATTGTTTTAATTATTTGTCATTGGTTTTTTTTTGTATTTACTGTCAATACCATAGTGATGAGGTCAATATGTAAGAAATTATATTTAGTGCTTTTTTTTTTTTTTTTTGGTCTCAATGACATGGTCAACATGGTAGTGATCATGATAAAACCTACAGTAGACTATACGAAGTTTTTTAATAAATTAAAGTAATACAGTCATTATCATCTATATGGTGACTATATTATTACTGATTAGGAATATATAATATAATGATAAAATTCTTATAGTATAAATATCATATAACAAAACATAATCATCAAAGTGAAAAGTCGTTACCGTATTTATCTTATTATTATTTTCTCCATATCAAACATAAATCGTAAATACTATGATCATCATTGATAACAAAAATCCGGATATATATAAAACATTGAATCTATATATATATATATTTATTTATATATAAAAGAGGAATCCGGATATGTAACAAAAACAATTTTTTCCGTAAAAAGACATCCTTATATATATATATATATGTATATATATTAAAAAAAAAAAAACAAGTCAAAAAAATATTGAAGGTTAAATTTGGAATAAAAAAAAGGGATGAAATTTAAAATTTGTTCAAATTTGTAAATAAATTTGCTTTTAGACATTTTTTAAAAGAGGTGTTTGAAAATGACAATTTTGTGTAATTACTTCTTTTTATTTTTGGACAACGTCAATTTGCGCTAAGAGTTGGGCTTTGCCAAGTTTTGTTTCAGAAACGGATCTCTATCTATCTCTCTCTCTTAAGGAAATTGAAACTGCTGGTCTATTTTATATATACGTTCATCTACATATAGGGGGTAAAATGTCACTTTTTATTTTTTATTTTTGAAATGGGGTAAAATATTTTATTAAAATGATCATGTTAATGGCCGTTTTTAAATAGTTACTTTTTTTTTTTTTTTTTTTTTTTCTGAAAGCGGGTTTTTATTTTTATTTTTATTAGTCTATTTTCATTAATCATATTTTTAAGGATAAATTTCATTAATAGCACCTCTGGAGAAAATAATATTAAAATCAGCACCGCTTTTTGTTTCTTTCAGTTCTAGCACTGCCACATCAGATATGTGGGCCCCAGTAGCATTTAATGTGTGCAAATTTCCCCGTTTACCCTCATCTCCCTCGCATGCTCCAAAAAAATTTCCAAACCAGCATCTACAGTGTTTTAGAGAGAGAAAATGAAACCTAGAAAGAGAAAGGGTCGCCGCCGGCCGGAACCTCTCGGAAACCGCTCGAAACCACCACGAAATCCCTCCATAAACCGTTAAATGTCGGAAAATCTTCAAAACCGTTAAATGTCGAAATACACGAAACTGACCTGCGAAAAACAGCACTATTATGACCGGACGGTCACAACGATTATGACCGTTAAGCTATTCACGATACCTCGTGACAAGAGGAACGGTCATAACCGTTCTGACCGAGTAGTCATAACAGTTATGACCTCAACACTATACCCTGAGTACACAAGAGCAACGGTCATAACCGTTCTTACCGAGTGGTCATAACGGTGATGACCGCATCAACACTATACGTGGGTCGTCAAGAGCAGCGGTCATAAACGTTCTGACCGAGTGGTCATAACGGTTATGACCGCTGCTCTATACCTCGTGTAGAAGAGTAACGGTCATAACAGTTTTGACCGTCCGGTCATAACTGTTATGACTTCGTCCCTCTACCGTACACAACTCTAACGGTAGTTAGAGTTTTGACCGTTAAGTTATTCACGATACCTCGTGACAAGAGGAACGGTCATAACCGTTCTGACCGAGTAGTCATAACAGTTATGACCTCAACACTATACCATGAGTACACAAGAGCAACGGTCATAACCGTTCTTACCGAATGGTCATAACGGTGATGACCGCAGCAACACTATACGTGGGTCGTCAAGACCAGCGGTCATTAACGTTCTGATTGAGTGGTCATAACGGTTATGACCACTGCTCTATACCTCGTGTAGAAGAGTAACGGTCATAACAGTTTTGACCGTCCGGTCATAACTGTTATGACTTCGTCCCTCTACCGTATACAACTCTAACGGTCGTAACCATTATGACCTGTTGGTCATAACGGTTATGACCTCACCCTATACCGGTCATAACAGTTATGACCAAGAGGTCATATCAATAATGACCACAACCCTATACCGTACACATGAGTAACGGTGTTTACCGTTATTACCGTCAGGTCATAACGATTATGACCCCTCTCTATACCGGTCATAATTGTTATGACCGGGGTGGTCATAACGGTTATGACCTAGCTCTATATCGTGAACAAGAGTAACAGTCTTATCTGTTATGACCGCCCGGTCATAACAATTATGACCGCGACTCCCTTTATCAATATTCTAGAATTAATGTTCACTTTTTTCTATATAACGATTTATATATATTTAAAATATATTATTTGATTGGAATAACAGGTCATGAAATTATCAAGTTATAACATAAAATTAAAAATTTTATGCATCTTAAATGAATGTAATGGGCATTTTAGAGACCTGGTCATAACTGTTATGACCACCTGGTCATAACAGTTATGACCTCGATCCCTATGCTTATTTTGTCAACTTTCACAGTTTACAACAAATACCAAAAAAATACAACCAAATTACTTTCTATACAATGAATAAAAAATGTGCCTATTTAGAGTCTGTTAAATGAAAATACAATGATAAAAAATTTGTGTGGCTCGATGCTTTCAGTCCACACCCGGCTCATCATCACTTTTATAATCTCCGGCAAGCTTCCGCTTCGCATGAGCCCAGATGTAACATGCTAGGCATTCCCGAAAGAGTTGCATCCTTTCATGAAGTACCCAATAGCTGACATCCCTCCCTTCTATCAAGCATTCAGCATTTTTAATTATAAACACGCCACAGTCACCCCTGATGCACGAATAAAGGAAAATGACATAATGAACATAAGCATCTCAGGCACCAAGGCAACATTAAATATTAAATAATCAAACCATAAAAACACTAGTACCTACCCATTGCCCTGTGTAGGGATATCTTTCCTGATGGTGACCGGTATTGCGTACGTTCTGGGAGGATCATGTGGTTTAATATCGAACAAACTGACTTGAGCAGCCAGCAGTGGAATGAACTCTGATAAATACTCAACTCCCTCTCGGACCTTCTGATTGTGAGGGCCTTCATGGTGCATAGAGTCATACACCTCAATTGTCCAATCGGTTAGTTCGAGCTTTAGTAATATCCAATGCTGCATTGTACCCAAGTTTAACGGTATTAGCAAAGTGTTCAGATCAAACCACGTAGTCCCACACTGGCCAGAGATGCCAAGCATGATCTTCACTAAAGTTTCACAGGTCCCCCAATCAAACATATCTGGTGAACGCCGGTAGACAAGCCACATTGCAGCAACCTTTGTACTGAAATACGTGTCTACCGTTGTGACCTTTCGTTCTTGCAACTTGGGATACTGCTTGATCTTCTTCCTCAGGTAGTAAAACGCTACATCAATGTGCTGAATACACAAAAGAAAAGCAATTCACGGTAAATAGAGCTGGTCGTCAAACAATGTACCTTCTTGACCGTAATAATTGACATAAAAATCACGACATTGATTACAAAGTTCAGATAATAACACCACTTACTTCATCCCATAGCCAAACAGGTTGGGTTGCCAGTTCATAATACCAAGTTTTCTTGTCCACCGTCATGACTCCGAGGTCATGGGGTTTCTCCAATGGGTTATGCTTGGCATTGAATCTGGGAGGCCGTGGACTGAAAGACAAATATTTACTGTGGTGATTTCATTATTAATATAATATGGATATATTACAAACTTACATATACCTCAATTCGAAATGACAATTATCAGTTATAAGCAAATTACCCTGGTTGAGTCTTCTTCAACGCCCCTTTACTCATCCACTCCCTGAACGACTCTAGCATGTCAGCCGGAGGTACATCTTCTAGGCTCGGTGGGAGGGCACAAACAATCTTACTCAGTTCATGCGCTGGGGAGCCAACATCGGACTTAGCTCCCCTCGGTCGTTGGCCAAGCCTTGAGAGTCTGGCCCTCTTCTTCTTAGGGACCTATAAATGACATATCAAACGAGTTAAAATAATCGGTTACTCTAATGAACCTGGTTTTTAGGGTATGGATATTCGTAACAACCACTTCACCCGTGCTGTCCTCCTTGGCCTGGCTTGCAGGGTGCACAACATCCTGTCCACTGATGACCATCTTAGCTTCTTTGCCTTCTTTCTTTCCCTTATGCGGGTGAGGCATGCTCTCCTCCTTGATGTCATCAAGTGGGACAGATTGTACCATCCCTTCTCATTGAAAAGTTGCTTCCAACTTTTCCTGTGTGGATTAACAACATGTCACATCATAAAAAACTACCTTGTCTCTGTTATATACAAAAA
Source organism: Ficus microcarpa (assembly GCA_025413485.1). Classification (NCBI taxonomy): domain Eukaryota; kingdom Viridiplantae; phylum Streptophyta; class Magnoliopsida; order Rosales; family Moraceae; genus Ficus; species Ficus microcarpa. The sequence goes on along the minus strand of CM046379.1, from coordinate 113,178 downwards.
TTATCATGTGCCTCTATATATGGCACACTCAAATTTCATTTTCAGTCGTACCTTGTTACTCTCCTCCTCAACAGGTTGATGGGATGCAATAACCTTTTCGCCCGTTAGGAACTCCATGGCTGCTTGCTCACCTATGTCAGCAGCGTCCACGAGGTCGGCCTTGATTAACACCTCACCTAGCAAGCCGGTGGCGATGTCATCTGACTCATGCTTTGGAACATCCAACGGCTGCCTGCTGGTGACTGGAGTTCCGGTCTCCGCCTTTCCTTATCCCTGCTGCCTCATGTTGTCTTTCAACATCGTGTAAACCCGTCGCAGCGGTTTGTTGGACTTCTGCTGGTCCTTTTTAAGAGCCAGCAGACTCTTGTTAATTGAGGCCACCTGTCCTCGGATCTCTTCTTTAAACTCCTGCCACTCGGAGTTTGGTGCGGAGCTCGATTGGGGAACAAGTGGCTTGAGAAGTAATTGAGGCACGGGCATTGGGTTCTTCAAAAATAGGCGCGCAAGCCTTGGGTCCTTCAACTCTTCTGCTGTGGGCATCATCCCAACACATTTCGGCTGCACACATAACAACAACTTTTTGTCAGATAACTGTATACGGTCATTACGGTAATGACCATCCTGGATTTTCTGTAATGACCTATACGATGTAAAGGGTTGGTCATAACAGTTATGACCAAACTGTCATTACTGTTACGACCATGTCCTAACTGTATTGACCAAACACTCTAGTGACGAACCTATAAATGAGGACCAAACATTTTGGTTTGACACGCTTTAGAAATTCTTTAAAAATCACCTGAGTATCTCCAACCGCGGTGGTCAAAGCCCACATAACGTCATCAAACTTGACGTTATCAACGATCATCCACGACAGCATACGTGGCATGGCGTCCTCGTACTTGGTTGCGAATCTGGAGGCTATGGTTGGGATGCTCTCATATGCCCAAACCAGTAAGGCATGGGGAAAGCCCGCAATACTGTAATGCGCTGGCTGGGATTTTTTTGGTTGTTTTCTCTTCGAAGACGTTCTGTTGTCAACCGCGGCACATATTGCAGACCAGGTTGCCTCCCATGACAGCACGCCCTAAGGGAACTCATTGAAGGCCTCCAGTTTGTCGGCCAGTGCAAAAAACTTCGGGTCTATCTTGACGGAGCTCGCATTTGACAGTGGAATGCAGAACATGACGTATAGTAGACTGAGCTTGATGGCGTCTTCGTCGTCGTCAAAGTTTGCATTCGACATTTGCAGCTCCAAATTTTCCCTTGACACACCTCTCACCGTCCGGAAATACCTTGTAATTAATCTAGGTTCGGCCATCGGTGGGATATGAGTAGACCCAACACATTTCATCCCAGTTATTAGGCCAAATTCGGTGATGGAAAACCTACCCAATTGTTCACTAACCTGAAACCACAGAGCATCACCATCGTCACTGTGATCCGTCAGGCGCATGACAATGTTTTGGAACAGCTGGCCAGCCCATCCAAGTCTGTCTAACTGCAGGAAGTGTTGAATACATGGCTGCTGCATGACCAACTCATACTGTCGGGGAGACAACCAGTCTGTCAAATTTCTTAATGTCTCCCTAATGTTAACGAAGGTATTTATCTTCGCCCGGGTAATTTGACCATCGGGTACTCGTCGATTGTACTGAACCTGCATATATGGTAACAGGGTATAGTCATTATAGTAACCTAAATTAACATAATTTTTCCCTTCATTAAATTATAAACAATTTTATTTAAAGCAGTAGGCACATTAAATTCAATAAATATTAATATGACCAGCAACTCATAATGAAACACACCGAACTTAATAGCAAAGAACCCATGTCATTCGCATTATGACCGAGTGGTCATAATGAAAATGACCAATCGAAATAGGTTCGGTTAAGGAACCCATGTCAATTTCATTTGGACCGCCCAGTCATAATGAAATTGACCAACCAAAATAAGGAACCCAAGTCATTTTCATTATGACCACCGAGTCATACCTAATTTATATCATAGAACCCATGATTATGACGACCATAAATAACGAACATGACTATCCGATCTATCTTAAAACTCAGTAATATATTTATATATATAAGAATATGTACATGAGCAGACAAACTTCGCGGAAACTATTTACAAAACGCTTTCTACGTTTCTGAAACATATTCTTTTCATCATCTCGAATACAATAGTGGGATATCATTAAGCTGACACATAAAAATTAAAACTTTTGTCCTTGTAGGCAATAAAAATCGCACCTCCCTAATGAGGAAAAAAATATGTTTGACTTTATAAACATAAAAATATAAATCAACTTTTTTACCCCATCAGGTTCGGTTGTATTCTGTTCTACGTCGCATGTCAACTCCTGTGAGACGTTTGGGTCTAGAATGTCGATCTCTCTATGCTTTGTCTTCAACCCTTCATCAACCACCCCTGTCTCAATCTCTGGGGCCTGGTTTTCTGATGATTGCCCTCGGTTGCCGGATTTCTCGATGTTTTCCTCAGCCATTTGCTTCGTCATAGACAAGTCTTGTATGTTAATAGACGTTGCAAGAGTATAGTGCAGACTATAAAGGTCTTTGATGGCGTTTAAGGACGGTTTTTTGAGCGGTTATTTGGGTGGAACGAAGGAAATACAGTTCTTTCTCTCTCTAGAACCAGAGTTTCTCTCTCTAAAACACTGTAGAAGCTGGTTTCAAACAGAAGTAATTTTTAGGTCTTTCGAGGGGAAGGTTACCTTTAGGCGGGTGGAGTTGATGGAAAATCTTGATTTCGGCGACATTAAATGTGCGGGGCCCATCATAAACGACTGTTGCTATTCACTGATGCGGTAATTTTAATGATGACCAGACGGTCATAACGGTTATGACCGCCACGCTATAATGTGATAAACGGTAATAACAGTTATGACCGGACGGTAATAAATTTTATGACCTCTTATTCAACATATAACAGTGTAAGTCTCGACTGTTGGTATTCGTAAAAAACATTATGACCTCTCGGTCATAACAGTTATGACCCAGGTTCTGCCTATATGCGATATAGAACCGGTTCATAACCATTATGACCACCCGGTCATAACGGTTATGACCCAGGTTCTTCTATACGATATAGAACCGGGTCATATCCATTATGACCACCCGGTCATAACGGTTATGACCAAGGTTCTTCTATACGATATAGAACCGGGTCATAACCATTATGACCACCCGGTCATAACGGTTATGACCCAGGTGCTTCTATACGATATAGAACAGGGTCATAACCATTATAACCACCCGGTCATAACGGTTATTACCCAGGTTCTATACGATATAGAACCGGTTCATAACCATTATGACCACCCGGTCATAACGGTTATGACCCAGGTGCTTCTATACGATATAGAACCGGGTCATAACCATTATGACCACCCGGTCATAACGGTTATTACCCAGGTTCTATACGATATAGAACCGGGTCATAACCATTATGACCACCCGGTCATAACGGTTATGACCCAGGTTCTTCTATACGATATAGAACCGGGTCATAACCATTATGACCACCCGGTCATAACGTTTATGACCAAGGTACTTCTATACGATATAGAACCGGGTCATAACCATTATGACCACCCGGTCATAACAGTTATTACCCAGGTTCTATACGATATAGAACCGATTCATAACCATTATGACCACCCGCTCATAACGGTTATGACCCAGGTTCTTCTATACGATATAGAACTGGGTTATAACCATTATGACCACCCGGTCATAACAGTTATGACCCAGGTTCTTCTATACGATATAGAACCGGATCATAACGTTTATGATCAAGGTGCTTCTATACGATATAGAACCGGGTCATAACCATTATGACCACCCGGTCATAACGGTTATGACCCAGGTTCTTCTATACGATATAGAACCGGGTCATAACCATTATGACCCACATGTCATAACTTTTATGTTTCAGGTAATTCTTCGCCACATAGAGTTCGGTCATTATAGTTATGACGTTCCGGTGTTAACGGTTATGACCGATACGCCAAAATCCAACATGGTTTCAAAGTTGGATGCTTATTGTTACAAATTACGCTGGGCAGAAAAGGTCATAGAATGAAACTACGCTGATAACATACATGCTTCTTTATCGTGATAAAAATACAGGTATTGTTATGATATTACACGTACACGGGATAAAGAACAAAGATTTTTTTGATAGTCAAGGTGAAAACATCTGGTGTAAAACCTAAAAGTAAAATTGCTGGGCATTTCATTACATCTACGAACTGGATTTTGTGCTCGAAATCCAGTTCGTTTTTGTTTGATGTTTTCGTAAGGGTACTGGGTTAGTACAGGTTTGTCAGTTGTGGCCATAACTATTACATCTACCACACCGAATGAGATCAGGTTCTTCTCCCTGAGACAATATCCTACGAACCCGTGGCCTTCCGGGCCGACGCTTTGCCTTGGGAGGATTCACAACTTGCGATCTGACGTCTTCAGAAACATCCCAGCCCTCTGCGCTTCCAATCGGATGGACTACATGTGCATAACTTGCATATAGAAAGTCTTTAGTATAGTAATCAGAGCAATAATTGTATGGATCAATCCGTCGGTAGTTACACACGGCCATTGCATGAGCGCAAGGAATTTGATCAACCTGAAATCGTCTGCAGGTACAGGTCCGTTCGCTCATATCAACAATAAATATTTGGCCTGCGTTGCTGGTGACAGAGTACTCATACTGATCGGCTGGCCGCGGCTGTAAGACATGGAAGTTTAAGATGTTAGTTTATTCGATCTTATATAGTTTTGGATGCAAAAATTTTGAATCCTCTCGTCGTTATGTGGCATTTATCACATACCGTTACTTTTAGACCGTGCACGAAGTTGGTTCGAATCAAGTGCTCTGCATTTGGGGCCAATTTCGATTTTATGTTGAGTGCCTCTTCACGTCTTTGGACAAACCATCTTTGCAGTAGTTGCCTCAGCCATTCCACCAAGAATCCAACTGGCATGAGCCTAGCTTTCCGATCCACACTGTTTAATGACTCTGCGATGTTGGTTGTCATGATTGCATACCTCCGTCCACTGAAGTACGCGCGCGACCACTTTGTAGGATCGGCCTGCAGAAGGTATCGGTGCATGTCGGCGTTACGACTACGGATGGATTCCATATGTCGATTGTGCTCAGTTACCAGATATGACCTGGCTGCGCCATCAAAATAGGCCTTCAGAAGGCCTTTGAAGTCTTTGTACCTAGTCTTCAGGTTTGCAGTTAGGTGTTGGACGCATATCCCGAAGGCAGCATCTGGAAACACGAGGTTTGCTGCATTCTCGATACTCTTATGCCTATCAGCCACAATAGCAAGGGAATCTCGACTGCCGATTGAATCCCTTAGCTTCTCGAAGAACCATTGCCATGATTCATTGCTCTCCGACGGAACGATACCAAATGCAAGTGGAAATATGGGGCCATTTGCATCGTGACCGCATGCAGCAAGCAGCATTCCTCCGAACCTGGCCTTCAGTGCAGATCCATCAACCACAATTACTGGACGACAATAAGGCCAACCGTGCTTTGAAGCAACTAAGCACATGAAAAGGTATTGGAAACACTGTTCTGAGTCTGTCTCAATGTCAATGTCGGAGTCAGGATTTTTGCTCTTAACGATTTCAGCCCACGCGGGCAGACCTGTAATTATGACAAAATCAATATCATGATGTTGGTTATATAAGTTATAATGATCGTCAGGGGTATTACCTTTGTATGACTCTGCATCATCGCCCCTCAGACTTGTTAGTGCAGCTTCCTTTGATTGCCATGCTTTAAGATAGTTGAAATGAACTCCAAATTCGGACTACATGTCTCGCTGTATTTCGCGAGGTCTATATGAGGTAGTTGTAGGATCCAAGAATTTTCGCTTAACACACTCGCCGATCATCCAGCTCTTCGCTTGACGATGTGCACCTTGAACGATTTCAAGTGAACAAGTATGGACGGAATCGAACTTCTTCACAACAAAAAATTCACTACCTCTCATCCTAGTCGCACGCAATTGCCACGGACAACCTTCATGATCTATACATATCACGTGTAACAGAGTAGAGTTCGACCTCTTCACCTTGAATTGATAGTGTTTAGTCATTGCATCGTGATGAAGATGGTATTGCAGTAACTTTTTGTTCTCAAAAATAACATTTATGCTCAACTACTGGGCCGGAAAAACTATCACTACTAGGTACATCCTTAGACTGAGATATAATATGATCGGCAAAAGAATGGTCTCCAATGCTGGGTGTGGCACTCTTTTCGTTTGAATTACGAGCAGCATCGTTATCAGTCATTAGCTTGGCTTTACAATCATCACGGCCAACCTCGTCGTCAGGGTTGAAAACATGATGTTCCTGTTCAATTCCATGGTCATTGTGCAGATCCAGATGCACTATGGGAGAAGGGATGTGAGGAGGAGTGGTTATGAGATTACTGTCATTTATAGGTTGGATGGCTTCATCGCTCTGTCCACCCACCTTAGAAGGATGGTCGTCAAGGTGGTTGCTTTCCCCTACATCCGGTGGCATGCCTTCGGCCACAGACTCTTCAAATACATCGATGGAAATTAGAAATTTGATAAGCACGTGAATGTCCTTCTTCTTCAATTGTATGTAGAATTTAACGTCAGCATCAGATTGTATCCTCACGGGAGGCAGCCCAGGTTCAACAATGTATCTCATGACTATCGTCTTCTCCAGGCGACTAATTCCAATAACACCTCTGACCATCTGAATAAGATCAACATATGTTGCGGTATCGGGCAGCAATATTCCCTTCATATTGCCACCAACGTATCTCGATGTGCCGTCCCATTGACCATTATAGTTGATGAAAACACAAACGTCCTGCATTCCTGGATTTTCAACTGCAAGAATTTAGTCATATTAGGTTAGTTGTGATATATATGTATATATATATATAGCTCATTAACAAACTGGTCAGCATTATAATGACCGGAAGGTCATTATGTATTGTGACCAGTGACAATTATGTATTCGCATTTTACTTCTTATATAACAAAACCGGTCACAATGATAATCTCCTGAGGTCAGTCATTATGCAAATGACCGACCTCAGGAGATTATACTGGTCACATTGATATTTACCAGACGGTCATTATGCAAATGACCGAACTCTACTTAAACCGGCCAAAACAGTTATGACCAGACGGTCATTATGCAATTGACGGCACAAAGTACCGGTCATCTCTGTCATTGCTGGATGGTCATTGTGCAAATGACCAGTTTTCCCTTATACACGACCAGAAGACACACAGGTCATACAGAGATCCATAAAACCCCAAATAGTTTGTCAGATATTCAATTCTTAGAATTTGATTAATTTCAAAACCCACACACATTTAGAGCATGTTCTTTGGCAATAAATGAAATAGAGAAGCAGCAATACCTCTGCACCACGTTATTGGGAGTGGGAAGATCTATACTAAACTGAATGCCCTGCACATGTGGCCTTTCGGGTTGGTTAAACAGAGTGAACGAAGAATGTGTTGGATTCGTTTGAGTTAGAGTAAGTGTAGATCAGTGGGTAATGGTGCATCGTGGGTTCGTGAGCCTTAAGTTATAGAAACGAGGGAAATACGGGGAAAGCAGAAGTTTAAAATTTCATATCTAATCATACTATGGCTTCTATGTTGGGGTCAGCGGGAGGGGGGGTGAGTGGGGCGGGAATCTAGGAAATTATCAGTTTAGGGTTGGATGAGGGCATATATGTCTTTATACATGTAATCTGTGAACATAAAATTTTTTAATAATATATTGCATTTGCTAATTTCAGGTGACACGTCGATATAAGTGTAAAGCAGTCCAAATTTTATTATTTTTGGTTTATAAATTGATAATTTAATGACCTGGGGTACCAAATTTTTAGTAATTATCATTTAGATACACTATTTTATGGAAAAGACTGGTCATTAGATCGACAAGTTTGCCACAAAAAAGAGGTCATGACTGTTATGACCGGATGGTCATAACAGTTGTGACCGATACTCTGGTTTGAAAGAGAAAAAGGTCATAACTGTTATGACCATACGGTCATAAAAAGCGATGACCGTCACTATTGGGACAATCGGTCATGACTGTTATGACCTCCCGGTCATAACAGTTATGAACGATGGGCATGACCGATACGTTAGTAACTAGGAAGAGAGAACGGTCATAACTGTTATGAACGTATAGTCATAACAGCCATGACCATCACTATTGAGACAATCGGTCATGACTGTTATGACCTGCTGGGCATAACAGTTATGACCGCTGGGCATGACCGATACGTTAGTAACTAGGAAGACATGGTGGTCATAACTGTTATGACCGTATAGTCATAACAGAGATGATTGGGTCACTATTGGGACAATCGTTCATGACTGTTATGACCTGCTGGGCATAGCAGTTATGACCGCTGGGTAACACCGATACGTTAGTAACTAGGAAAAGAGAACGGGCATAACTGTTATGACCATATGGTCATAACAGCGATGACCATCGTTATTGGGACAGAGGTCATGAGTGTTATGACCTGATGGTCATAAAAGTAATGACAGATACTTCACGATAGGGAGAAAGAAAGGTCATAACTGTTATGACCATCCGGTCATACGGTAATGACCCTTGCTATACGGAAAGAGGTCACAACTGTTATGACCATCCGGTCATAACGGTAATGACCGTTACTCTAGCAAACGATGGGAAGGTATAGAGGTCATAACTGTTATGACCACCATGTCATAACAGTTATGTAGTTAACTATTGGGACAGAGTTCATGACTGTTATGACCTCTCGGGCATAACAGTTGTATTATTTAGGTCGGTCATATTTTAAGTTGAATAAATTGAATTTCATTTTATAGATTGATAATTGAGGAACCCAATAAGGTCATATATTAATCATGATCAATTTTTAATTTCATTATGACCTGATAATAATTTAATGACCGGTTATAGCAATCAAGGCATAAAAAATGGTCATAAATATTTATTTTATTTAATTCTATAATTTTATTATTTAATGTAATGTTATACCAATTAAGGCATATTTGGAACATGGACAGAAATTTTTTTTTTTTTTAATAACTTGAGTATTTAATGACAAGTTATAGCAATTAAGTCATATTTTACGGCATTACACGTTTGGGTTTTTTATGCTTATTTGATTATTTAATTTAATCCTTGAACAACCCTTTATCGATACAATATTTTAGGATGCATCAATTTTTCATGAATATTTATAATCTGATAATTTAATGACGTGTTATGGCAATGCTTTCATATTATATATATAAACCTTTCAAAGGAAGAAGTGTTCATTCATTAAATCGACGAGTTTGACAAAAGGAGAGAGATAATTACTGTTATAAAGGGAGAACGGTCATAAATGTTATGACCGGGTAGTCATAACAATTGTGACCGATACTATAGTCGTATTCACGCCAGGGATAGAGAAAGGTCATAACTGTTATGACCATACGGTCAAAACATCGATGACCACCAGGTCATGGGAGAGAGGTCAAAACTGTTATGACCGGATGGTCATAACGATAATGACCGTTACTCTAGTTAGCGACTGGGAGAAAGGTCAAGACTGTTATGACCACCAGGTCATAACAATTCTAACAGTTCGTTTAGGGAGATAGGTCATAACAGTTATGACCATCAGGTCGTAACAGTTATGACCGTTACTCTAGTTAACGATTGTGAGCTTTAAGCAGAAACTCTTTCTCTCACCGTCACCAGATGAGTTAATCCATTCTACTGTCGAGATTCACAGCAGCCTCTGACAGCCGTTCTCTGGCAAAGGTAACTTCAACATCACAGCTTTACCCTCATTTCTCTTGTTTTGTCAACTGTCCTAGCCGAGCAAAGTTCAGATTCTTAATTGAAATGGTTTGAGTTCTATTAAAAGTTTCTATGTCCGGAGAGTTGTTGAGCCCTTCACAACTAGAAAAAGAATATCAAGATTGGGTTCTTCAGATGCATATGCAATATGACGAACAGGTTGTCGTGGGCGAGGAGCAACCAGTTATTGTTGGCAGCCGTGTGAATACCAAAGATAATGGAATGTTCAGCTATTAAAATGTCAACATTCCATTAGCTTTGGTATTCACACGGCTGCCAACAATAACTGGTTGCTCTTTGCCCACGACAACCTGTTCGTCATACTGCATATGCATCTGACGAACCCAGTCTTGATATTCTTTTCTAGTTGCGAAGGGCTCAACAACTATCTGGACATAGAAACTTTTAATAGAACCCAAACCATTTCAATTAAGAATAAGAAATTTGCTTGGCTAGGACAGTTGACAAAACAAGAGAAATGAAAGTAAAACTGTGATGTTGAAGTTACCTTTGCCAGAGAACGGCTGTCAGAGGCTGCTGTGAATGATTCGACAGTAGAATGGATTAACTCATAAGCGACGGTGGGAGAGACAGATTCCGTTTAAAGCTCCCTATCGTTATCTAGATCAAATTTCATAACCGCTATGACAGCGTGTGGTCATAACGGTTATGCACCCTCTCCCTATACTAACGGTCATCTATGTTATGACGTGGTGGTCATAACAGTTATGACCTCTCCCTCCCAATCGTAGTGTAGTATCGGTCAAAATTATTATTACCGGCTGGTAATAACTGTTATGACCTCTCTTCCTATCGTGACCTAGAGTGTCGGAGTAACGGTCATAACTGTTATGACATGGTGGTCATAACAGTTATTACCTCTCTTCCTGTTATTGACCTCTCTAACTATCGGAGTAACGGTCATAACTGTTATGACATGGTGGTCATAACAGTTATGACCTCTCTCCCTATCGTGATATACAGCAACGGTCATTACTGTCAGGACCGGATGGTCATAACTGTTATGACCGCTCTCTCTATATAGTTGAGAGACCCGGTCATAACCGTTATGACCCGTTGCTCATTATAAAAATGACCAACTGAAAATTTCCAAATGAGTCATTTTCATTATGACCATCAAGTCCGAATTCATGACCATCTGAAAATCATAAAAAAATGACTAACTCTATGTATTTTGCAAGTATTTTCCTACAGATCATTTAGAAAGGTGGATTCTCATAAAAAACACATATAAAAATGAAAACTTTTTTTTCCTACAGAGCATGGAAAGCTATTAAAAACGTAAACTTTATAAACATAAAAACATAAAAATAAACTTTTCCTTGGCCGATGGGCTTTTAGATGCCGAAGCCGATACTCGGACACACCTCGTTGCAGGATTTGTGTTTTTCTCTCACATTTTCGTCGCCTTCGACAAGGGGAGTTTTTTTTTTTTTTTTTTTTTTTTTTTTTTTTTTTTTTAAGATTTCCGGCGTTAACACACATGCAGGCAGTTTATCAACGGATCTTTGTGATGGTTTCGGCCTGTTTCCGAGCGGTACCTGCTGGTTGCAACTCTCTCTCTCTCTAGATTCGGGCTTTCTCTCCATATGTTTAGATTTCTCTCTCTAAAACCATGTTGAAGGGTTTGATATAGGAAAGCGTAAGGGACAGTGACTCTTCGACTGGTGGGATACGAGGGTAACCATCACCTTTGGCATTCCCTAAAAGCTGGTGGGCCCCATAAGCTGACGTGGCGGTATAGGGACGATGTCATAACAGTTATGACCGGACGGTCAAAACGGTTATGACCGTTATTCTTCTACACGAGGTATAGAGCTGCGGTCATAACCGTTATGACCACTCGGTCAGAACGGTTATGACCACTGCTCTTGACGACCCACCGCTCTTGATATGACCTCTTGGTCATAACTGTTATGACCGGTATAGGGTGAGGTCATAACCGTTATGACCAACAGGTCATAACGGTTACGACCGTTAGAGTTGTGTACGGTAGAGGGACGAAGTCATAACAGTTATGACCGGACGGTCAAAACTGTTATGACCGTTACTCTTCTACACGAGGTATAGAGCAGCGGTCATAACCGTTATGACCACTCGGTCAGAACGTTAATGACCGCTGGTCTTGACGACCCACGTATAGTGTTGCTGCGGTCATCACCGTTATGACCATTCGGTAAGAACGGTTATGACCGTTGCTCTTGTGTACTCATGGTATAGTGTTGAGGTTATAACTGTTATGACTACTCGGTCAGAACGGTTATGACCATTCCTCTTGTCACGAGGTATCGTGAATAACTTAACGGTCAAAACTCTAACTACCGTTAGAGTTGTGTACGGTAGAGGGACGAAGTCATAACAGTTATGACCGGACGGTCAAAACTGTTATGACCGTTACTCTTCTACACGAGGTATAGAGCAGCGGTCATAACCGTTATGACCACTCGGTCAGAACGTTTATGACCGCTGCTCTTGACGACCCACGTATAGTGTTGATGCGGCCATCACCGTTATGACCACTCGATAAGAACGGTTATGACCGTTGCTCTTGTGTACTCAGGGTATAGTGTTGAGGTCATAACTGTTATGACTACTCGGTCAGAACGGTTATGACCGTTCCTCTTGTCACGAGGTATCGTGAATAACTTAACGGTCATAATCGTTGTGACCGTCCGGTCATAACAGTGCTGTTTTTCGCAGGTCAGTTTCGTATATTTCGACATTTAACGGTTTTGAAGATTTTCCGATATTTAACGGTTTATGGAGGGATTTCGTGGTGGTTTCGGGCGGTTTCCGAGAGGTTCCGGCCGGCGGCGACCCTTTCTCTTTCTAGGTTTCATTTTCTCTCTCTAAAACACTGTAGATGCTGGTTTGGAAATTTTTTTGGAGCATGCGAGGGAGATGAGGGTAAACGGGGAAATTTGCACACATTAAATACTACTGGGGCCCACATATCTGACGTGGCAGTGCTAGAACTGAAAGGAACAAAAAGTGGTGCTGATTTTAATATTATTTTCTCCATATGTGCTATTAATGAAATTTACCCTATTTTTAATGATTCATTATCTTTTATTAACACTTTTAATATGGATTCACATTTTCCGTATTTATAACTAAGAAAAATATATTTACATAGGGATGTCATGAAAAATTATGATGAAAATTATTGTGTTTTTAAAAAAGTTGAATAATAATTTTTCTGTACAAATATCATTTTTTTTCTTTAAAAAAAAAAAAGGGATGGATTAGAGATTTTAGCTCTATATCTTAACAGAATTTGGTCTAGATTTTCAACCAAGAGAAATACTAAAATACCAAACCTAGCAGTAACAAAGCCAGAAATTTTGGCGAGAGGGGCTAGTAACAACAAGTTTTAATATTTAGAGAAATAAAATAAAATATTTAATTTTTTAGGGGAGGCTATATGTAAGCATGCATTTGGAACCCGAGTGTGAGATAAAATTTTTAAATTGAAATTGATTAATTTTTCAAAAACTAATTATAATTTTTGTTGATTTTTGAGAAAAAGACAAAAATTAACCTAAAAACTTAGGTTCAAAACTTGTTAACCAAACAGACCATAAATTTTATCAACTACATATATAAAAACATAATTAATAAAAAATTGGGGTTAAGCCCCCCTCATGCCTTCAACGCCTCTGTCCCTGCCTACAACTGCCTATTTGGTTTTAACTTTTTAAAAAATATATTATACTAGTTATTTGGTTTTTTTTTTTTTTTTTTTTAATTTAGCCTTGCATTCCTTGTCAAAAACAAGAAAAGTTAAAATACAAATTTGCCAAAAAAAAAAAAAAAAGATTCATTGAACATGAAAAAAGAAATTAAAAAAAAAAAAAAAAGAGATGCAATCCATGTCAAGAAAAAGCATTCTTGATTCATCGAGACAGTCGATATACTCAACAAAAATATTCTAAAAGAAAAGTTTGACATACACCAAAAAGACCAACTGCCTTTCATTACTTTTCTCTCTCTTTATTATAATAGCTTTTTGCTCTGATTTCTCTCTCTATTTCTCTCTGCAGTGTCTTCTTTGTCTCATTGCGGCTGACCTCTTTTTCTTTCATCTTTCTGATCACGTAACACGAGGCTAACACTTTCTTACCAAATTATATCTCTTCTATTCTTTTATTTTGTATTGTTTTTATTTTGTTTTCATTTGGTTTTAAAATTCTCACTTTCCGTTAACTAAGAGACTTTCACATGAACACTTTGTTAAATTAGTTTAGTATTTATTTGAAAGCTAGTTAACCAAACATAAAATGTCTAAATTCTCCATTATGCAAAATGAAGAGAAAATAAAAATGTGAAAGTCCGTTAATTATCGTCGACCGGCTCGGACCATTATCTTGGAGGGAAACTCAAGAAGTCCTCTGAAGATGATGAACAATCTTCGAATAGAAATCCCATTGAGAATGAGAAGGCGTTATGAAAGGCTGCCCAAATGGATGTCGTTTTACAAAACAGGGAATATCATTTGCATCTGCCAGTTTTCCCAAGTACAGTCTTAGCTCACCCTTAGGACCTGATCATTTAATTAAAACCCCAATCACCTATTTTTCAAAGTAATAAAATAAAATAAAACTCCCAAGTTTAACTGAATCATGACTCAATAGTCGTATTGAAATTAAAACTAACCTAAAGCATCGTCCTCGACATTCTCTACTGAATATTCTGCGGAAAATATTGCAGAGTAAAGCTGTATAAACATAAGAGACCAAAACTCAAAAACAGTAAAATAACTTGAATAAATATTTCAAACATAATAAACTCAAATTCAAAGTACTTAGAAAAGGTAAATTACAGGATTAAGAAGCGCTTTATAAGGCTTATCGTCGATCAAAAGAGTGTTGGATTTGGAGAATTGCCCTTTGCTCTTTGGATAAATGGTATTTACGTAAGTCCAGAGTTTGTTCATCTCCTTGAGAAAAATTGGTTTCCCTTTCTTCTCCATAGTATCAAATCCACTGCTAGTGTATTGACTTTGGTCCTAAAAAAATGTATTTACACAAATTATTAAATATTTAAATTGCGCAAAACCAAATATTATTTTTGTTTCAGTACGAGAAATTAAATGGACAATATAGTTACTTGTGATTATAAAATGAAAAAGGATTCTGAAATGAAAAAAGAAAGAACACGATGATTATTGGTACTAACCCAAACAAATAACAGCTTGCTTTTCAGTCCTTCCCCGATGCACTCCAACACACTGTTAAGGTTCCCTCTAATAATTAAAAATACAAACGACAAAATAAAGTATAATCAGAGATTGTGCAATTTGAAAAACAAAACAAAATAAATAGATTAGAAAATTTAACAGAAAAATATGAAACTAAAAAAAAAAATTTCTATCGGTACAATAATTTTTTTAAAACGGTTAAATCTACGTAATACTAATAGTACTCACTCTCTGGCAGTAGACCAAATTCCAACTTCAAATCTTTCCAAACAAAAGTTGATGAAGTCCTCACAATAAGGTCTTTTGTAAACTGCCAAAGAGAAAGCGCATGAAAAAAATGTTAAACTCAAAAGGAAAATTACATATAAAATAATTAAAAAAAAAAAAAGTTTTAGTGACCTAAAAAATTTCCACATTCGACAACAGGAACAGAAGAGGATTTTGGTAACTTGGCTTTGTCATAGCGGAAGATCTTTTGACAAAGCAACCCATTGACATCCAAAACAAGAAGTTTCTTTTTGCGAATAATATTAATTTCGAATGATTTCAGGCTCTGAAAATTATCAGAAAGGTCGCGTAACTCTTCCAAATCTTGATCTTCTTCCTTATCGCTCTTGCCAGCTTCCATGCTGCTGTTGATTATTAATTTCTCTGTCATCTTTTTTTTTTCTCTAAGAAATATAGCGTTTCAATTGTACTTCTATATAGAAAGAGAGATTTTGAAAGTCGATCGTCTTGAGCTTTTCGGCTTCCTCTATATATACATATATATATATATATATTTGTATATATTTCATGTATTAAACGTTTAGGTTTCTCATGCACGTTTGATGGTTTAAGTTTCGAGGAGTTAAAATAGGATTTGGTTTTCTTGGTTTATGTAGGAGTAGAAATAAAATGTGATAGTCTCTCTCTCTCTCTCTCTCTCTCTCTTTTTTTTTTTCCATCTTCTTTAATGCTTTTTTTTATTTTATTTTAAACTTCGGTTCAATTTTTTAATCTTTTCATTTTCAGCCCTTTTTTTAGGGTTAATTTTATAAATAGCTTCTGAATTATACACCTTGTCTTATTTTATATGTCATATTCTTCTGAACTTTTCTATGAACTTTACGTCATAAAACTATTTTGGTGGTACATTTTTCCTATAAAAAATATTGTTATGATTTTAACATTATTAAAGCTCACGTGAAGTGTTTAATCCGCATTCAGTTTTCACAAAATACTAATAGATGGGCTGTTTTTATAACAATACAAAAGTTTTAGGTAGTTTGACACTCTGAGTAGAATTTAGGAGCCATTTGTGAAATTAATTTTTAACATAACACTTTTAATGTTGATCCACTTTTTCTGTATTTGTAACTAATTAAAGAAAATAGTTTGTCGTTTCCTTTTTTTTTTTTTTTAACATCTTTATTTGTGTTTTTTATTTTATTATAAAAGGATAATAGTTTTTTTTTTATAGACATTGGTTTTGACATTTTTTTATTAATAAAGATAAAGAAAATTTTAGACTTTTGACTCTAATTAATATGTAAATAATTTTATATGGATACTGCTGCCATACTACTACGTCTGAGCACTACCTAAATATGAATTTTTATTCCATAAAGAACGCCAACTTACTGATCAAGGAATAACAAAATATTTTAAAAAAAAAATTGAAAGCTCAAAAATTTAGGGTGGCTCTACCTCTACCCACACTTTACTTCACTTTTAACACATCCTTTTTAATAGATATTTCTTATTATAAAAATCCTCAAATAGAAACCACAATAAACAACTTATTAATCCCTTATAAATTTTGAAACCTTTTGACATAACTGTTAGCAACAGAGAAACCACTAAATACATGGATTTTTTTTTCTTTTGGTACCAAAATTGTACAGTCCTAGTACTGTTTGTGCTTCTTCTTTTTTTTTTTTTTTTTTTTTTTAATATATATAAATAGCTTCGTTAATAAATGTTTTGCTTGTTCTTTGATTTTTTTTTTGGCCCCCTTATACACACTGTTTTCTAGGTTCTTATTGCTTGTTTTCATTGATTTCTTCTTTAGGAAAAAATTCCATTATCTGTAATAAGTTGTCAGTCACGTTATTTCGTGAACGATATCTTCATATGCAATAATATAAGACAGAATATTTTACGATTGTTTTGTTCTTCTCTAGGAACATCAGCTAACTGCATAATGTATTTATTTTTAACTTCGGGTTTGCAGGTTTACAACTCTCACTTAGGTTGGAAAAGAATAATTTATTGTTATGAAACAAAAGACAAGATTTAGAAATAGGACAGTTTCATATGTTAGTTTAGTAATGCTTTTGGAGTATCCACAAGTCGTTTACAAAATGACGATATAAATATTGTGTTTAAAAAAAAAATACAAAATTCATTTGCATAAATATCAATTTATTTTAATATTTAGTTTGACAGTTAGAATTTCTAACTTTTGCTTTCTACTCATCTTTTTACTAGATGTAAAAGTAGAAATTAGTATAAAAGAACAGGAATCCCAAACTAACTCTAGATTAGCCCCAAAAGAAAAGAAAATATAATTAATTCAAGCCTGTTAAAATAGTTCCCTTACAACGATTTTAATTGCCTAATATTTAAGCATATCGTTAAATTCAACGGCTCATAAATGTGAATTGCAATTCAAACAAACCTGCAATGATGATGTACTATGTAGAGAAGAAGATACCAAAAAAAAAAAAAAAAACCCTAAATAGAAAAGGATATATAAATAAACAAGCTCCATGTACCATATATTGTAAGATTGAAAAAAAAAAAAAAGACTTGATATTCCAAATTCTCAAAATTGAATGGTCATTAATCAACAAAAGCCATTCAAAATTAGAAAATAGAAACTCCAAACTGAAAACTGTCCCAACATTACTTTTTAATCCTAAGTAGAAAAGGATATATAAATAAACAAGCTCCATGTACCATATATTGTAAGATTTAAAAAAAAAAAAAAAAGAAGACTTGATATTCCAAATTCTCAAAATTGAATGGTCATTAATCAACAAAAGCCATTCAAAATTAGAAAATAGAAACTCCAAACTGAAAACTTTCCCAACATTACTTTTTAATCCTAAATAGAAAAAGATATATAAATAAACAAGCTCCATGTACCATATATTGTAAGATTGAAAAAAAAAAAAAAAAAAAAGACTTGATATTCCAAATTCTCAAAATTGAATGGTCATTAATCAACAAAAGCCATTCAAAATTAGAAAATAGAAACTCCAAACTGAAAACTATCCCAACATTACTTTTTAATAAGTAAAAGACACGACATAACAAGCCCTAGTCACTCATGTAATCCCATTAAATCGCTTCCAACTGCGTTAGTTTTGCAAATGATAAATAATTTTGGAATAAAACTCCCAATCAGGATATGTATGGGTAATGGAAGTCTGCCCAAATGGATGCTCTTTCACGAAACTTGGGACATCATCTACATCCGCCAGTTTATCCAAGTAAACCCTTAGTTCACCATTTGGACCTGTAATAAATTAACCCAAAAAAAAAAAAAAAAAGAAGCAAAATTCAAATAAGAGATATTCATTTATAATAATTAGAGAAATAAAAACACATAAAATTATTGAAGCAATAAATTAAAACAAACCTAAAGCGTCATCTCTAGCATGGTAACCTTTGTATTCAGTAGGAAATATTCCAGTATGCAACTGCAGAGAAATTTTAAAAATAAAAAAATTTAAAAAAATAATGGACAAAAACCAAATTAAAAAATAAAAACTATTTTAAAGTTAAGCATAAACATATTACAGGATTGAGCAAACCCTTGTAAGGCTTGTCATCGATTAACAGAGTGTTGGATGAAAAATAAGGCCCTCCGCGCCACGATTTGTAATTCCAGAATTTGTTCAACTCCTTCATAAATATGGGCTTGAATTTGTTTTCTAAAGTTTTGAATCCAGAATCGATGCACTCATTTTGATCCTACCAAAATAATGTTGCACAAAATTTTTTTAATTAAATTAAATAAATAGATTCTCTTTCTATAATGTAGCTAGAAAACTACAAAAATTGACCCCAAAAATTAAAAAAAATGAATTTAAATACAAAGATAAATAGAAATACTTACCCAAGCAAATAATAATTTGCTTCGCATTCCCTTCATCACACTATCCAAAACGGTGTCAAGATTCCATCTGATTTCATGTACAACATTAGGAAAATGAATATTAATTCAAAAAGTTTACACATAATTATAACAAAGACACTATGTAATTTAATTTGTTTATTTTCTTTTAAAACCTAAAATCAAATCAAATTAGAATGAAGAAAATAGCTAGAATAGAAAAGCTCTACTGACTCCTTTGCGGAAGACCATATTCCCACTTCAAATCTTTCAAAGCAAAACTTGATAAAATCTTCACAGTAAGGTCTCTTGTAAACTGAAAAAAGAGAGATCACAAAATTAGGAAAACGAAGAATATGTGCACTTAACTAATATCATTAACCAAATGAAAAACTAGGGAGTAAATAAAAAAAATTAAGTTAAAAAAAAATGCAATGTTCTCTATAAATACCTAAATGCTTTCCATATACTAAATCTGGAGCACGATTTGCAGGCCGATCAGACTTGTCGTTGCGGTAGACCCTATGACAAAGCAGGCCACCAAGACTCAGAACAATAAGTTTCTTTCTATTCAGAGGACCAAGTTTCAGTCTCTCCAACGACAGGCCACAGTCCTTGAGAACGTCCTGATAGCCGCCGCCAAAAAGTCCTGCCAGACCATAATCTTCATCGTCGTTGAAGGCGTCGGATTCGAGTTTTTCTTTCTTGATTATTGTCTTCCCTGCTGCCATGTCGTTAGAGAGAGAGGTCAATTATGCCAATTATGCATACAAGGAATAAACCATTTGTTGCATTTGTAGGGTTCGAATACGTCAAAATCTCAGCTTTCCAACTTCTTGGTATTAAATTATTTAAAGCATGTATACAGATTTCCAAGGTTATATTATTAACAGGTTAAATGGTTAGGTTTTCGACTTCTTGATATTTACAAAGCATAGTTTTCCAAGGTAATAAATTTAGAGATGGATTATATATGACGCTTGAGTAGTTAGTTAGTTAGTTTTTAATTTTTAATTTTTATTTTTAATTTTTATTTTTTAAGGGGAATGAAGCTTGAGTAATATTTGTTTGTTAAATACAACTTATTTCTTCGAATATTGGAGTGATGATCAGTTGACTTATATGACAAATCAGGATTTTCCTTTACATTCATAGGGAGAGATAAACCTGAATTTAAGTTGAAAATATTAATAAATATATGATTTGAGAGGGAACATTATACAACATTTTCCCGTAACCTTTCACACACCTTTGTCTATTGAAGTTAATAAATTTCATGATCAAGATTCTCACCAGCCAGGGTGTACTATAGAAACATTATCTTTTTTTTTTTTTTTTTTGTATATAAATTTAGGACATACTTTTAAATTTTAAATCATTGAGCTCAAGCAAGGGAACAAATAAAATTTTGTTTCTTATATACGAAACAACTTAAGTGTAAAAATTGAAATATTAAAAGTTGAAATGCTCCAACTTCGTTATATGAGTGGTCCCACCAATGCTATCAACAGTGGGGAATTACAAGTAATTGCCTGGCAATTGAACTCTTTCTCTATTACTTTATTTGGGGTACGTGGATTTGAACCCCAATTCAAAAAAAAAAAAAATTTCACAATATTTTATCTCACAAAAATTTAAGAAATTACATACACAATAGGTTTATAAAAAGCATAATTGAAAAATAACAAGTTTATTGGAATATTTTATGTGTAGCATAATTACGTATTAATTATCATGATGATGTTTAGGTTTTATGCTACAACGGAAGCAGTAGTTATTATAATGATGTGAATATTTTTTTTCATTAATTCTTATTAGAGTTATTGGCCTCAATGATCCCTGAACTCTTTAAAAGTGACACTTTGGCCCCTATTCTTTTATTATTATTATTAGTTTTTGTTTTGCTGACCTTATACACTCTGAAAAGGTGATAGTTTGATCCTTTCCGTCTAGTTCTGTTAAAAAACTCATGGATTAGTTATGAGAGAAACACATTTTGTACTTTTTAAAGAAAAATACCCCTAAAAATATGAAAATACCCTTAATTGTATTTTTTTTATAAAAAAAAAAACCTCTCTCTCTCCCCTCCCCGTCCTCCCTCCTGCCCTCCCTCCCAAATCAAAACTGGAGCCAGAGCTGGAGCTGAAGGTTGTCTCCCTCCCTCCCTCTCTCCAATCATAAATATGTTCAACAAAATTGAATGCAGGTTTAATATCTCAAGTTCCCTTCACTCGACATGCTACACTCGGAAACTAGGGGACTGATGTTAGGTGATATTTTCATCACCATATAAAAGTTATTAGTAATTGATTGAACTTAGACTCGAACCCGGGTAAGAGTTTACCTTGGTAGAAGCCTACTTAGTAATGAGGTAAGAGTCTACCTATTATAAGGTAAAAGTCTACCAAGCAACGAGGTAAGAGTCTATCTAAATAGATGTCTATCTAGTTATAAGGTAGAAACTTACTTAGCTATAAGGTAGGAGTCAACCTAGGTAGATGTCTACCTATTTATGAGGAATAAGTCTATCCAAATAGGAGTTTTCCTAATGTTTTATCAGACATCAAAGGAGGAAGTTCAAGCATTTACAAGGTAGTAACGGTCGATAATTAATAGGAGTTTACAAAGGGAACTCAATTATCCATATTTAATATCAAAGATATTAAACATTTGGATTTATTACGTATCAAATCATTTCATTCTAATTAAAAAGAGAGTAAACTCTCAAATCAATAGGAGAATTAAACTTCTTTATTCCTAATATACTATAAATTCTCTTAAATTGAGAGGAAAATGATAAGACACAATTCTCAATACAAAGTCTTTATGTAATTATACCGGACTTAGGTTTTCTCTATATTGTTCTTGAGGTTCTTTTGTGTTCTCATGTGTTCTTACTTAACGTTCTTGATTATTTTATTTGTTTGATCTTATTTTCTAGTTCAGAAACGTTCATTTAGTGTTAGACGAAATTTTGCTCCAACATTTTGGTGCTAGAAGAAGGGCCTTGTATGATTAACTTCTAAAGCTCTCATTGGCATTTAATTTTTTCTCTTCATCAATCTTCTAATCAAATGGTAAGAAAGAACACTTCAAGTAGGAATCAACACTTCAAGCAAGTCCAAGTGGAAGGTGGCTTGGCTAACCAAGGAGGAAGGACAAAACAGCCACATCAATCCGTGACTTGTGTGGATAGGCACAAGAATATTTTTGGTGGAAACAAACTCAATCACATATGTACATACATGGGCAACAGTAAAACCACTCAGAAAAGAAGAATGAGGTGTATCCTAAGGCACTTAACCCGTATGGATAGACTTGAAGCATACACAAAAGACTTAGCTGGACTTGTGACAAAATTCGTCGCCATTGTCAATGTAACATTATCAATTGATAGACAACAAACATCACCAACTAACTCGCAAAGTGTTGGAGGCAAACAAAGTGGTCAAGCTAAAGAGGAAGACCAATTCAATGAATGACTAGGAGGGGACCCACTTGCCAAGCAACAAGGGTTCCAAGAGAAACACTACTCAACTCGAAGCAAAAATAAGCACACTCAAGGGGAGAAGACAAGAACTTCTATTTTTGTGAGGCTAGAGACCTGTTATGGAGAAATCCAAGATGAAGTTTACGATACACCGACTACCTTGGGCTTTTTGGAGAATGTTAACAACAATTTATGACTTCAATTGAACAGGCAACGAAACAACCAACTTGAATCAATCATGCACCAAAGTTTCCTAATTGGACGACTCTACCGAAGTAAAGTCAACAAGGAAAAACATAGAACAAGGGATCTAAGATGTCTCAGAATCCTGCTCTAGAATGGATGTGCCCAAACAAATAAAACAAAGACCTCAGCATTTGAGAGGTTGAAGACATACTCATAAAGAAGCGTTAATGAAGTAGACAACATATGGACTCCTTCAAGCTTACAAGAATATGACAACCATGACTTGTGAGATCGACTGAATGCTCAACGGACTTCCCATCGTAAGATGTTTATGAGAAATTCTCCTTGATGATCAAGCCAATCAAGACAACAAAGATGACCATACTATCCAATACAAGAATATTATCCAACTAAAGTTGGAGAAGTTAAGCATACCAATGAGTTACTTGAGGACCAAGAGGTAGGATTGACAAAAAAACAATCATGATTAGACAGTGGAACAGCTAAGTACCCAAGATGATTTCAATTACAATGAGGAAAAGAAAATGCTCATTACAACAAGCAATCAAAGAAGTACCCAATCTAGCAATGAAAGTGATTAGTGATTTACCCCGCAAGGTGAAATTATGATAGAATTGACGAGAAATTGGAATTGAAGAGTGAGAAGACAGACTAAACAGTAAAAATGAAGTATCCACTCAAGTAGAAGTAATGGAATAAGCCAACCCAAGTATCTGTTCAATAACCACCATGAAAAAAAGGACATAAGTCTTACTTAAAAAAAAAAAAAAAAAAAAAAAAAAAAAGAGAAGAAGAAGAAGCCCAATTGCTAAGTGTCATCAAGAAGGAAAAAATTGGAAAAGTGAAAGTTTGAAAAAAAAAAAAAAAAAAAGCAAAATTTCTTAATCTCAATGAGGCTGTAAAAATTTTTTTTTTGAATTTCTTCACTTTGTCGTAGTAGTCACTCTCACAATTTGACATATGCTCGCAACCAGACAAGTTTGTGCCTAGAAACAGACTCGAAGGTGTACATCATAATTTCAATTATCGACCAATAATTATTCCTAACTATGTTTGAGCTCACACAAGAATCGATCATATATGTATTATTTATAATGTGGTCAAGATACAAGATCATAATTTACGAGTCTGAATTGATATGGGCAAATGGTCATGATATTATCAAGAAGTGAAGTCAAGTTCGATACTTAAGCAAAAGTATACAACTGTGACATCACCAAGCCACAAATAAAGTTCAGTATGCCTATACATAAAATTGTCCAGCAGGACTGGATAAAAACTTGTTTAGTAGGATTAGACATAAAAAAATCTAACAAGATTGGACATAAACTTGTTCAGCAGGTCCAAACATAAAAAGTCTAGCAGGACTAGGCATAAAATAATCTAACAGGACTAGATATAAAAAGTTCAGTAGGTCTGAACACAAATTGTTCGGTGGGTCCGGATGTAAACAAATCTAGCATGAATGGACATAAAATTGTTTAGCAGGTTTGGATGTAAAGTCTAGTAGGACTAGACATAAAAATTTCAGCAGGTCTGAACACTACAACTTCAACAGGTCTGGATATAAACGAATTCAGTAGGACTGGATAAAAAAATCCAGTAGGACTAGGCATAAACTTGTATGGCAGGTCCGAATGTAAAAAGTTTAGCAGGTTTGAACACCAATCTGTTCGGCAAGTCCGATTGCAAATCTGCTCAACAAAATTAAATACAGGTTTAATATCTCAAGTTTCCTTTACTAGACATGCTATCCTCGAAAACTGGGAGGCTGATGTTAGGTGATATTTTCGTCATCATATAAAATTTATTAGTAATTTATTGAACTTAGACCCGAATCTAGGTAGGAGTCTACCTAAGTAGAAGCTTACTTAGTAATGAGGTAGGAGTCTACCTATTATAAGGTAGGAGTCTACCTAATAACGATGTAAGAGTCTACCTAAATAGATGTCCATCTAATTATAAGGTAGAAGCCTACTTAGTTATAAAGTAGGAGTCTACCTAACTATGAGGTAGGAGTCTATCTAATTATAAGGTAGGAGATAACGTAGTTAGATGTCTACCTATTTAAGAGGAAGAAGTCCACCCAAGTAGGAGTCTTCCTAATGTTATATCAGAAATTAGAGGGGGAAGTTCAAGTATCTATAAGGTAGTTACGGTCGACAATTAATAAGAATTAATAAGAGTTTATAAAGATAACTCAATTGTCCATATTCAATATCGAAGATGTTAAACGTTCGGATTTATTATATATCAAATCATCGGAATATAAAGGTCTCATTGTAATTAAAAAGAGAATAAATTCTCAAATCAATAGGAGAATTAAACTCCTTTATTCTTAATGTTCTTTAAATTCTCTTGAATTGAGAAGAATATGATAAGATACAATTTTCAATACAAAGCCTTTAGGCAATTGTACCGGATTCTGGTTTTCTCTATATTGTTCTAGAAAGTCTCTTGTGTTATCTTATGTTTTTGCTGAACGTTCTTGATTATTTTATTTGTTTGATCTTATTTCTAGTTCAAGAACGTTCATTTAGTGTTGGATGAAATTTTGCTCCAACAATATCTATGAAATCCAGAAAATATTTTAGACACTCTTTTACTATTGTCTTACATGAGAACACCATAACAAGATTGACAAAAGAAAGGAATTCATGTAGTAATATATCACTAACTTCAACACATTCATAAGAATTCTGATTAAATAAATACAGCAAAATGAAGAAAGGAATAACTTACATTAGCCTTGGAAATTCCACAGAAACAAGCGTAAAGGGCATGGACATCGTAATTCCAGAACGACCAAGCAACACCTAGAAATCAGTAGATCAAAGTAACTGACCAAGAGATTATTCATGAAACAGAAGCTGTAAACATTCAAGATGCCATGAATTTATCAAGACAGTACTGGATCCTGAAAATATCGACATAGAAGTCGACGACGAAGACCAGGCGTTGCTGCTATTGAGGTAGTATGTACGAAAATCTTTTAGATACTCTGATTTTTGGGAGGGATAGCTTAGCATTGGAGGAGGTTCAAACAGCTCTGATGTTGAAGGAACTCAAGAAGAAGTCGAAGACGAATGTGGAGAATACTGGAGACTCAACTAGCGAAGGGTTGTTTGCTGAAGGCTAAAATGAAATAGGAGACTCCAAGAATCATGCCCAAAAGACCAAGCCAAACCCAAAAGGGAAATTGAAGTGCTTCATCTGTCACAAAGAAAGACACTTCAAGCATGACTGTCCGGAGAGGAAAAAAAAGAAAGCTGGCAAGAAGAATCATGATTCGGGTGATGCTGATGTTGCATCAGATAGCTATGAAAGACTATAAAAGAAACAAGATTCTGGACAAGTCTTGTTGGGTAATAATAAGGCTTGCAAGGTGATTGCGGTTGGAAATATTACTATTCTAATGGCAGATGGTTGTCAAAGGAAGCTGTATAATACCAGACACGTTCCAGAATTAAAAAGAACTTTAATTTCTCTTGGGATGTTGGATTCAGATGGATTTTCCTTCAAAGCTGAAAATGGCACCCTGAAGGTCTCAAAGGGATCTATGGTCTTTGTGAAGGGAACAAGAGTCAATGGCTTGTATTTGTTGGAAGGGAAGACTGTGATTGGAACTGTGTCCGTAGCGCGCCAAAGGAGATCTCTGATTATGCTACTTTATGGCATTATCGATAAGGCCATGCAAGTGAAAAGGGTTTGCAGGAATTGGGGAATTAAGCACTGCTGGACAAGAAGAAGCTTGGAAAGTTGGACTTTTATGAGCACTGCATGTATGGGAAAGCGTGTAGAGTTAAGTTTAGCATTGGAAAGAACAAAACAATGGGTACTCGGGATTATCCCCCCCAAACCTGTGGGGACCATTGATGACTACTTTAGGTGGGGCAAGATATTTAATGTCTGTCATTGATGACTACTGACGGAAAGTGTGGGTCTTTATTATGAAAAATAAAGATCAGGCCTTAGAGACTTTAAACAGTGGGTGGTATTGATAGAAAAATAGACTAGAAGAAAGGTCAAGAGGCTCGGAACAGACAATGGCTTGGAGTTTTGCTCAGGGTTGTTTGTGGATTATTGTGTCTCTAAAGATGTGTCAAAGCAACGCATAGTTGGAGGAACTCCCCAGCAAAATGGCCTAGGTAAGAGGTTTAATAAGACAATCTTGGAGAGAATCAGGTTTATGTTCTCAGTCTCAGGATTACTAGAGACTTTCTGGATATAAGCAGTTAAAACTGCTTGTTACTTGATCAATAGATGTACCTCATCAACAATAAACTTTAGAGCAACACAAGAGATGTGGTCAGGAAAGCCAGCCAAGTATGGTGATTTAAGAGTTTGGGTGTGTGGCCTATGCTCATGTTAAACAGAGTAAACTTCATCCTAGACCCAAGTAATGTTTTTTCTTGGGATACCCTGAAGGAGCCAATGGGTGGGTAGAGCTTGGAGGTGTAAAAATAATTGTTAGCCTTGATGTGGCTTTCAATGAGATTGGGTTCTACAAAGATCTCAAGCTGCAGTCTGTTACTGATGAAGACCTAGAACAGGGATATGGTGTTAAGCTTGAGGTAGAGACAATGGAACAGTAAGCATTGGAAAAAAAGAAATGTTGGTGATCAATCATCACCTGAAGCTGTATATCAATCTCAGAGCTACAATCTAGTAAGGGATAGACAAAGAAGAGCCATAAGACTTCCCAGTAGGTATGGCTTTGCAGACTTAACAACTTTTGCTCTATGTGCAATAGAGGAATTGGATGAGCCAACTTGTTTTTAACAAGCCCTGAGAAGTCCAAAGAATTCTTGGAACATGCCATGAGAAAGGAGATGAAGTGACTAGAGAAGAACCAAACTTGGAAATTGGTGAGAAAGCCAGATGGGTAGAACCTAGTGGGTTGTAAATGGATCTTTAAGTTTAAAGAAGGGATACCAGGGGTAGAAAAACCTAGGTTTAAGGCTAGGCTGGTGGCAAAAGGGTTCATTCAGAGGGAGGGTGTTGACTATACAGAAGTCTTTTCCCTAGGAGTCAAGCACACTTCAATTAGAGTGTTATTGGCCCTTATAGCTACATTGAACTTGGAATTAGAGAAACTGGATATCAAAACTACCTTTTTTCATGGAGAACTTGAGCGGACCATTAATATGAAGCAACCTCAAGGTTTTGAAGTCCATGGAGGTAAGGAGATGGTGTGTCTTCTGAAAAAGTTTATGTATGGTTTGAAGCAATCGCCATGCCAATGGAACAAGCGTTTTGATGACTTCATGGTACAACTGGTTTTGGTAGGAACCTCCATGATTGCTATGTTTATCATAGGAAGCTGAAGAATGGAGAGTTCATCTACTTGCTACATTATGTAGAAGGATTTAGGACCTGGAAAAAGGATTTTGGGTATGGAGATAACCAGAGACAGGAGGAGAGGGATCTTGTACATTTCTCAGCAGTATATACATAAGGTTCTTCAAAAGTTTGGCATGGCCAATGCTAATCCAGTACCAACTCCACACGCTTAACACTTTAAGTTGTCATCCCAAGATTCACCTGAAATAGATGAAGAGAAACAGACAACGGAGATAATCCCTTGCTCAAGTTCTGAGGGGAGTTTTGATGTACTCCATGATCTGTACCAGACCGGACTTGGCTCACTCAGCAAGTCCGGTTAGCAGATTTATGAGTAATCTTGGGAAGCAGCACTGGCAGGTAGTAAAGTGGATTTTAAGGTATTTGCAAGGGACTTCATCTGTTGGCTTGGTGTATGGAAAGGTAGGTGGAGCTGGGAGGGGGAATTATGGGATATGTTGACCCAGATTATGCAGGAGACTTGAAGAATCGCATATCACTTACAGGCTATGCTTTTCAGGTGAATGGATGCACTGTAAGTTGGAAGGCAACTCTGTCGCATGTGGTAGCTTTATCTACAGCAGAAGCTGAATATATTGCTTTAAAAGAAGCAATCAAGGAGGCTCTGTGGCTTAAAGGAGTGTTGGGAGAGTTAGGAATTCAACAAGATAATGTGGTAGTTCTGTGTGACTGTCAAAGTGCTATTCATCTGTCAAAGAACCAAGTGTTCCATGAATGCACATTGATGTGAGGGTGCATTTCATTAGAGAGGTCTTGTCTAATGGTGGTGTGCAGGTGAAAAAGGTATCTGCAGAGGACAATGCAGCTAATATCGTTACTAAGGCATTGCCAGCTTCAAAGTTTCAACACTGTCTGGATTTGCTTCTAGTCAAACCAGCAGTATTCTGATGTACCTGCAGAAGGAGAAACTGATAGGGAAGTCTAGACTAGAAATCAGAGCTAACATGAGGGAGATTTGTTAGTGCCGGGTTTCAGATTGATTAGGCTAGGAGTTAGTTGCTGAGGTGGACCATTTAATGGTTAGGATTAGTTGGTTGGCCTACGTGTAAAAGGGCTTCTGACTTGTTGACTGTATATGAGGGAAATCATAAGGGGACTAGTCAGTCGAGAGAGAACTTGTTATACAGAGAGTTCTTGAGAGAGAAAAATCCTAGAGAGCGAGTTATAGATCGGGAGGGTCTTTCTTGTACAGAGTGAGGGAGAAAGATTGCGTCTGTAACTTGTAGATTTTCAGCAGTAAAGAAACTTTCAGTTTTCTTCCAATTTTGTGTGGTGTTTTATTCTGTATCTTGAACTGGGAGTTGCAGAAGAGATTCTATGTGATTTCTCAGCAAAATCAATATAAAACAAATTCAGTGGGTCCCACGTTTACATATCATTGAGGGTTGTGATGACCCTCAGCTTCATTCTTTCCCTCTGTTTCCCCACTTTTATTGTTGTCCAAGTACAATTGTTAATTAATGTAGTCAGAAGATGCTCTCTGAAATCATTCTTATTGGCTACCTATCACAATGTACTAGCCTTGGTTGGTTGACAACGTTGATCGTACTTAGATACCACTGGCTTGGGCAAATTACGTTCTCAACGTATGGGCTATATAATGACACAGATATGTATTATGTATGTCATAAAATTTTTCCCGTCTCAAGTTCTTCCTCTTCTTAATATTACAATTTCTCTCATTTCTTCTGGTTTCTGCCTCTCCATATCATCTGCTTATTTTCTTCATACGTATCTTTGATTTTTATTTTTTCCTTAATTTCCTCTCTTCATTAGCTCTGCGATGGATGCTATGGCGACGCCTTTGGCTAAAGTTGTTGTAGTCTTCTTTCTCTGTCTCCTTCACATCGCCGGTAAGCTAAGCTATTACAAGTTTAGTATTAATAAATTATCCACTAAATGTTGAAAAATATTTAATTCAAATGAATTTAAGATTTCTTTCAAAAACTCACAACCGATGTGTTTCCATGTACACGTCTTCCAGATTGATGATTACGATCAGAAGTTCATGCGCTGACACTATATGGCCGGCGATCGTTTCCAAACCCCATTCGCCGGAGTTGACCTCCGAGAACATGACCGGCTTCGCACTCCGAACGGGAGACTCCAAGACCGTCTCAACTCCGGACAACTGGGCCGGCACGGTATGGAGCCGCACCCACTGCAAAATAAACGCCGACAGAAAATTCACTTGCGGGACCGGGGACAGGGGCTCTTATGCGGTGGAGTGCCCCGGCGGCAGCGGAGCCTCGGTGCCAGCCGCCACCACTCTCGTCGACTTCACCCCGAACGGCGGGGTCGGCGAGTACAGCTACTCCGTCAGCCTTGCGAAGGGGTTTAACCTGCCGGTGACTGTAGTTCCTGGAGGAGTTGAATCAAGATCAAACTCATGTAAGGCAACAAGCTGTGATAGGTTCAGATTGTGCTTGGAAATAACAATTCTGTCATTATTGGGTGTAACAGCGCGTGCAACGCGTTTAAGGAGTCTAAAGATCACTACTGTGGTCGTGTCAGTACTTACTCTGATCACTTCAAGGGACTCTGCCCAAATGCTCAGGCCTTTGAAAACGACAAAACCAGCAATACTACCTCTGAATGTTCCTCTGCAGATTATTATGACATCCACTTCTGTTCTTCCAGTTTTCCTTCAACACCTTCCTCCGAACTCTTGCAGTAATTAGAATTTATTTATTTATATATATTTTCTAGCCTATACATATACCTTTACATATATCTTTTATATTTGTTTGTGTTTGTTCTTCATAGATCTTATTATTTATTAATTCTATTAATTGTGGACGTCAGTTAATAATATCCATTTTGAAATTATCCTAATAAATATGGTTGATGTGCTTATATACTTGCACTAAATTAATAGAACTATTAATTCCCTTGAGCTACATATATCTATATGGTGTTTTTAGCTTGTTATTTTGTTTCAAACTTTTTTCATGATGATCTCTCAAGTGATAACTAATCATGTGTAAATCTAACTTAAATATAAAACTGCAAATTGTCTCACTAAAAATTCACAAATAAGAAAAGTTTTGGGGATATGTGTCCATTTAGTTTTTTTTAAATAAGCAATAATTAAGGAAAAAGCCATAGATAATAGGAGCTCTAGAATCCGCGAATATATATGCATACATACATATATATATATATATGATATTATTGATAAAATGTTTTTCATAAAGTTAATACCCAAATTAATGTTAATATATTAATGTTTTTGGTTACAGAGCGAGCAAGTCAGATGGGTACGAGGACATCCGGGGGGGACGTGTTGACGGATGACAGTAGCACAAGTACTCGCCCAGTGGTCAAAATTATTTGACGGATGACGGATGACGGTATACTTAGCCCCTTCGGCGCTGGACTCTTATCATATCTAGTGTATTTCCTTTGGAGACGCACGAGTCGTTCCCACAGTTGTAGTTGTTTTAATAGCAGAAATTACAGGAATGAGTGTCGCTGTTGCAACTGTTTTAACTCATTCCACCACCACTGTGATGAACGCAAGAAGACGAAGGAAGATGGAGGACGGAGATCAAGATAAACGTAAGCGAGATAAACGTAAGAAGATGGACGAAGGAGTTCCCACTGCCGGAAGTTCTTCATCAAATCATAAGAAGAAGGAAAAGCAGAGAGATGACGTCAGGAGAGGGCGGAAATAGGGTGACATGTACTGCTAGGTAGGCAAGCAGCAAATTTTGTAATATTGTTTCTCCTGTAATTGTATTCTCTTCTGTGTTTCAATTGCTAGTTAAGTAATTTGCAATCTTCTTCAGCGAAAAACAAAAAAAAAAAAAACAAAGAAGAAGAAGCAATTTCCAACTACTATATTTTGCAAGAACAGCTAATTTCTCCAACCAAAAAAAAAAAAAAAAAGTACAGCTAATTTGTGCGCACTATATTTCGATAAAGGCAAACACAAGTGGTGTTACGTGTGTAGAGCTATTCTTCATTCTCTGAACAACTTCCTTGGACTTGGAAGACATTATTATATCTAAAGTTTTAGAGCCTTTAAAAAAATAAAAATAAAAAATTAAAGAAAGGTACTTGGCCACTAATCATACAAAATGATATTCCATGGACTTTAATTTCAGATGTAATATAACTTTAATTTTTACTAATGAACAACATATAATATTCTAATTGGATAGACTTAAAACAAGAAAAAGGGATAGTCTCCTTAAAAATAGTATTTTAATAGCAAAATAAAAACAGACAAAAATAGAATATAAAAACATTAATATCAAATTTTATCTCTCTTTTTTTAGGAGCTAGGTCTTCTAAAGAATAGAAACAAACTTATCTTTATATCCATATCAAACACAAAATAAATCCACCATTAAGTAACAATATATAGTTTATACCCGTATTGGGAAAGGAAAACAAAAGGCGGACAAAGTAGTAATTAATTTAAATTACACATTTTAGGTCAATTAGTTGGTCAATTAAAAGTAAACACCATATATAATTTGAAACCATTGAAAATTAATTACATATTTATTTCATTTTTACCTTTGATAGTTTCTTCCTCTACCATTTTAGATATAAGAGTTTCCATTTTAGACATTTTCAAACTCCCCCTCCCCCTATCATCTTCTTTCTCTCCTCTATCTCTATGCCACCGTCTCTCTCTCCTCTACCGTCTCTCTCCTATATCTCTCTGTCATCGTCTCTCTCTTCTGTCTTTCTCATTTTCTCTTCGGTGGCTACCCCATCGATGCCCATTCTCTAGCGATTTCATCTCTGTCACGACGTCGGGGTTCGTCGGGCGTGTCATCATCGCCAGAGACGAAGGAACTCGATCTCTCTCTCTCTCTCTCTCTCCCTCTCTCTCCTTCGCCATCACAGATATGGACTGTATAGGATTGCGATCTCTGCCTTGCGGGACGGTTCTCAAAACGTTAGCCGGAGATGAAGAATCAAATTGCCAAGTATTACACGTAAATCAAGGATTTAATTACAGTTGTAAATTAAGAATTTACCTTAATCGGTGATTACACAAATAATTGATTTCCATGGTAAATCAAAGATTTACGTGTAAATAAAAGATTTGTAAAAAAAGATCAAGGATTTACACATAATAGTATACTACGTAAATAAAGGATTTACAGGTAAATTGAAGATTTACACATGTAAACAAAGCATTTACAGGAAAGTAGATGACGAAGGTGAGACGACGACAATAGCTATCGACGGCGATGGTGAGGCGACGGTGATTGACATCCTCCGACGGTGGATGCCAAGGAGTTCATGGAGAATGACAAAGGGAGATGGAGGAGTGAGGATGGGGGGAGCGATAAGAGAAATTTAAGTGTTGAAACTAGCTCAATAGAGAAGAATTTCGCAAAAAGATATATATTAGATTTAAAATTTGTAAGTGTTTTTAATTGTTCTTTTTTAATTAAACTCTTGAAGATATAGAACGTTGAATAACCAAAACTCTCACGTCCACCTTTATATATAAATGTTGTTTGGTTTGTGATCCTTTTTTTTTTTTTGTTTTGTTTTGTTTTTGTTTTTGTTTTTGTTTTTGTTTTTTTTTACTTTTTCCATTAGTGTATATATATATATATATGCATATATCAACTGATTTCCAACCACCATCAGGGATCTTAACTTTATAATATGATGGAATCATTTGTCTTTTTTTATTTTTCATCTTTTATCTTAATTTTATAACATGGAGGAATCTTTTGTCAATATTATTGTTGTTTTTAAAAATAAAAAAATAAAAAATGAGAGATTCAAAATCTACTTTTTTAGATGAAATTAGGTATGAATTATATCTAAACTTTATAATGTAGTGAATCATTTCTCTTTGTTTTGATATCAAAGTGCATTCGAATTAGTTGCCCATTGAAAGTCCATTAATATAGGTCATTTGACGTTTGTGTTGAAGAACACATGCAACACTACTCACGCTGTTGTTTTTCAATTGATTTTTTTTTTTTTTTTGGTCTTACACCGTTTTCAGCTACGCGATCTTGTTGCTTGCTTTCAGTGAATTCTTCTTTTACAAAATAACAACAACAAAAAACAATAATAAAACCATAGTGATAATACGTAGTCAATAATTTCATGAATAAATGATCTTCAACGTATACCATACCATGTGAAGATGGAACATGTGTGATTGCTTTCTTTTGCTCTGAATGCATAAGTTACTTCATGTTTTTTATAATTTACTTTAGGTTGGTTATCTCTTAGGTTGGGAGATAATAAACTATTTTCTAGAGAGTGCTTAAATTTTAGAGAGGGGAACAAGAATAATTATGGAAAAGTATTTATTCTGAAAAAAAAAAAAAAAACACTTAATTTAGAAATAGAAAATACATGGGTCAAAGATCATATCAAGAAATACATTACTTTAATGGGTTCATTGAGATGCTTTCTAGGAATAGAAGTTGAACGTTCTATTGTCACACAACAAAACTACATTCTCAATCTCCTAAAGGATCATGGTTGAGTGGTTATAGAACATCGAATACACTCACAGATCGCAATGCAAAGCTTGAAATAAAATTGAGGGCACGTTTACTAATCAAGAATTTAAGAAATAGAAAAATAATTTTACGAAAATGAAACTAAATTATACGGAATTGAATTCTAGAATTTCAATAAAACATTCACTAATCTATCAAATAATCAAGTAAAATGAGTAATTAAATTTCTATTCTACTTTTTACTTTGCTAAGAAATTAAAAGGATTAGATTTCAAAAAAAAAAAATTAGAAAGATGAATGCTCTTTAAATAAAATAAAGAGGAATGCTAAGAGGGCAATCTCTTGCACACTCTTTCTATTAGAAGTTGACATGTGCCTCATTTTATATTGAGAAAATTAGTTATATATAACCACGTTTTTTCTATATATTAACCAACATAATACAGATGCCACCATCTTAACCAATGTGACACAAATTTTAGTTTAATTTTACATCATATTGATATAACTTTATTTAACTTTTGGTATCATCTTGATACAATAGTTTTAAATTTATGTCATTAAGTTATTTTTCACTTTTTATATTTGCAAAAAGGATCAGACTTTCACCCAAAAAAAAAAAAGGGACATTTGTTTGCT